>JALPQI010010338.1:0-46539 GCA_025490895.1 Thaumatotibia leucotreta
AAAACCGAACCAAAATTACCATAGCGTTATTCATTGGCATCATAAATTTACTCATATTCAATATACCGCTTTAATCTGAAAAATGCACTCAATCAACATCGAGCATGCATGCCTGAACACAATATACGAAAAACAACCATGAAAATGCCACAGCCTAACAAACATCTTAACCGCTGTTTGGTATTCTGCGAGTTTTGATACTGAAATTTGTTTAACTGTGGCTTTAAAAAAAACAGCCGTCAGTGCCACAGTCTAAAAAACATCCTTACATCCATTTGGTATCTGCGTGTTTTTGGGACGTTTTATACTGGATTTTCTTTAGCTGTGGATGTAATGTGTGAATGTAATATAGAGGCGACAGTGTATTAATCAGGGTTGTCTCGTGTCGGTTCCCGTCTGCTGCCATCGGATATCAGGCTAATAGAGCGGCGAACAAAAATGTAGGGTCGGGTGACATTGTGAAAACACTTTCAGGGAAAAACAAGCAAGAAATCATGATGTAGTAGGTACATTATGGCGTTAGTGGCTATAATAAAACATTTTGGCAATAATTTTCATTCATTTAGTTATTTTCTTATTCAATTAGTTTTTATTGTCAGGCTCCGTAGCCTAGTTGGTAGTGACCCAGGCCACGAAGCTGGAGGTTCCGGGTTCAAATCCCGGCGAGGGCATTATTTGTGCATTTATTTATCACAAATATTTATTCCTTGGTCATGGCTGTCTATGTATTTAAGTATCTATATTTATATATCTATTATATATATCGTCGCTTGGTACCTACATCACAAGCCTTAATTGAGCTTATCGTGGGACTAGGTTGATTTGTGTAAGATGTCCCAAGATATTTATTTATTTTATTATGACACATCTCAGTTTACTGGACGTAGGCTTCTCTTAACCATTAGGAGGTAAATGTCCACTATCGCCACGATGGGCAAGCGGGTTGGCGATCGCAGTAATGTGTCCATTATGAATTTATGATAATGCTGTTGCCAATCATCAGTCCTCAATAAATTAATAGGTAGAGACAATTATAATCTTGAGTTGAATCTTACAACACCCACGGAAAGAGTAAGGGATTATGTATTCTTACTTCCGTCACCACACGGCCGTTGTTATTTGACGTGACTTTGTTTTTGAGAGATGAAAATAATATATAGTATAGTAATAGTCGCGACTTATTTATCAAAAGTATTTTTTTTCTAAATAAGACAATTATGATCAAAATAGCTTTTTTTTTCATACTAATGCAAATTTGGACTGTACATAGTTAATAGTATAGTCAAAGTTTTGCGTTATAAGTATAACAATAAGATTTCGGCCACGGCGACCGGTTGAACTGACTACTGAGAGCGTCGCTCGTGTGCTCTCATGTGGTTGACGTAGCCTATTTTTGCAACAAATGTGCGAATACAATGTGTAAATGTGGCCTATCTAATGAGGCGACGGTTGCGATGGAGTGGGCACGTGTCACGGATGTCTGAGAGCAGAGTGGCCAATCATCATCATCATCATCATCATATCAGCCGAAAGACGTCCACTGCTGAACATAGGCCTCCCCCAAAGATTGCCACAATGACCGGTCCTGCGCCACCCGCATCCAGCGGACTCCTTCGACCTTCACCAGGTCATCGGTCCACCTTGTGGAGGCCTACCCACGCTACGCTTTCCGGTACGTGGCCGCCACTCAAGAACCTTCCCGCCCCAACGGCCATTGGATCTACGCGCAATGTGCCCCGCCCACTGCCACTGTCAGTTTAGCGATTCGGAGAGCTATTTCGGTTACTTTGGTTCTGCTGCGGATGATTTTTAATCCGATCACGCAGAGAGACTCCTAGCATAGCCCTCTCCATTGCCCTTTGGGTGACTTTAAGCCTTCTTATGAGGCCCATTGTAGGGTAAGTTCTCCAGTGAATGAACAAATCCAGTGAACGAACAAAATGCAAGTTTTTTTCGTAAAATAAGTTCTCGGTACATTTCTACAACGCAATATATTTTTTTTCGGGTAGGAATATTATTTGACAAGTTCTGGTAGCACTTACATCACCTCATATGCGTCAGTGTCCAAGTGGCGACGATCTAAAGTGGGCACATTGCGCCGGTTCGTTTTTTATATGGAGGTGTTATAAGGATTGAGAAAGCTTACGTTGTGTTTAATGTGTTATTGCGTGCGTTTCGTGCATTTTCCAGGTACAGTGCGTGTTTTTTTGAAACCGGAAGGTTATGATTATGCTATTAAAGTATAGTTTAATGTGATTTCGTTTCAAATAGTGGCTTTTAATCCAGTGTTCTATAACTAGAACTCAAAATGGCTTAAACCTAGTGACCGAACGGGGGAGTTCATTCACTGGAATTGCGTGATTTATTGTTTGTTCCATATCTTACGTTTTAGTGGTTGTTATAAGATTTGGTTTTCTTTGGATTTAATAGAAATATGCTGTCTAGCAAAGGGCCAGTGTTCGAACAATACTTGATATATTCCATTTTTAATGAACTACTGCAAACACAGTTAGTTCATTAATTGGATTGCGAAAACCAGTGAATGAACTAAATCATTTATTTCGTATTTTGTCTGGTTTTAAGACATGGAAAGGTTAAAAAATCATTAAAAAAATTCCAATATGACCAAGAATCTCTCGACAAACCTCTAAAAGCTGTTGCAACTAGTGCCAGTTTTAATATATCTAAATCAACGCTATTTAAATCACCGAAATTGTCCAAATTCATGCCACTGAAGAAACAAACATAGACAGATCTTTGGTTAATCAAAAGTATTCAAGTAGCACTTCATATGCAGAATGAGCCCAGTTTACTTTTTAACGAATGCGACATATAAGGTCACTCTTCAATGGTAACTGAAGAGTTAATTGAACCTTCTCAGAATACGCAGAAATGTGGAACTGTAATTGATGTCGTTTAATTATGTTTATAGTTATTATGTCTCATTAAAGTTCAAATTAAATTATCGAATATTACTAGCACTACCAATTAAAAATAAAGTAGTTTTTGCATTTTAATACATTATTTTTAAGGTAGTTCATTCATTGGTTTAATTTGTTCATTTACTAGAATTTTGTGTTCATTCACTGGTGATTTTCCATTTTATTCCCTACAGTTAGCAATAATGCAAAATAAAATTGATTTTAGAAAACTACAATAGTGGTTTACTCTATAAGAACATTCATATTTAAACTTCATTATTGCTCCCAGCCACAAAAAATAAATTAAGTTGAAAATTTCCTTAAGTGTTCATTCACTGGAGCACTTACCCTAAGCGGCCACGTTTCAGAGAACAGAGTGGCCAAGCACATCTTTTATTCCGAACTGAGCGAGGGTAAACTATGTTACTAGGTAACCGTCAAAATTCCAAAAGGGCGGTTGATCGATTCACTTCTAAATAGCACAAATGATTGATGTCTTCAGCATAGAATAAAATTATTAGCGTTTCGGTCACTATTTTGGAATAAAACAATTTTCTGATTTTTTTGATTGAAAAGGGCCACAGCCCTTTTGCATTAAATGAGCGATCATTATACATAACAATACAGACAGTTAATTGAAGGCTATTCGGGAATTAACATGGAGTATAGGCTTTGCATAGTGCAGGAACCAGGCTAACTATTCTTGTAAACTTGTAAAATGTCTTATACAAAGCAAATTGTATCACTTACTAGTTATCACTATCCCTTTAGACAAACAAACAAGGTATGACAGAAATATTATAGTACTTAATCCGTCAAAGGTTCTCAAGGGTCCACTTAGTAGCGTCAGAATACGCTAGACCTACTGGACGGATGGAATAGATGAAAAAATCTACACGGCGTCATAGTAGCTGCCTACCATCAGTTGGACCGTATGCTTATTTGCCACCGTCGTACTTTACTTGTAGGTACCTTAAACCATTTCATTTTAAGATGGTGAACAAAATAGTCTGCTAATTTAAATTCCATTTGTTTTTGCTTAGATTACTTTATTTTTGCTGTTTCGTTACGTAAATACGATAGCCTTTAGTTTATTTTCACTATTGTAATAACCCTTGAATTTGTAAGGTACAAATAAAATACTTAAAATATAATGTTATTGTTTACTTAAGAAATACAGTATACAATAGGTTTTGTTACTCGTATTCTCTTTATATAAAGTAAAAGTAAACATAATAAAGTTTCGGAGACTACCCTCATTTCCTTCGAATTATCCTAGTTACTGTTTCCAGCAGAGCGGAACAAGTATAAATACTCCGAGAGATACTGGTAACAAGTAAAAATACTCGGAGAAATGTAGCGATTCGAAAACAATCGAAAGTTGGACTAATCGTTCCAGAGATAAGGCAATTGGTAAAGATTTTAGATTAGTTCAAATTCAGATGCGGTAAAAGTGAACCGATGGCCGTTGGGGCGGAAAGGTTCTGGAGCGGCGGCCACGTACTGGAAGACGCAGCGTGGGTAAGCCCCCACAAGGTGGGCTGATGCCCTGGTGAAGGTCGCAGGAGACCGCTGGGTGCGGGTGGCACAGGACCGCTCATTGTGGCAATCTTTGGGGGATGTTCAGCAGCGGACGTCTTTCAGCTGATATGATGATGATGAAAGGTGATCCCAGCTAAAAATAGTTTACCATTCTTGGAGATATCGGGTAACATACACACAAAAAAACAAAGTGGTGAGATTTTTCTTACAGTTTATACACGGTGTTACGGGAGCATTGCGAAAGATTTTAACTTTGCATTCTAGACATCAAAATAAACAAAAAATATTATGAGACCTAATGTCAATTCCACCAAAAAAAAAATTTTTTTTCTTTTTTTTTAGGCCGATTTGAATACTTTTTAACATTTCCAGTACTTTTTATCTTATGATAAAAAGTACTGGAAATGTTGTTATCAACAATTTGTTTAAATTATTTATTTCAATTGTTTTTTTAGGTAGAGGTTATTTCGTCAAGTCTATTCGTATTTTTTGATTGTCAGGCAAAAGGTGTGGTAATATTAGAACACATTGTGGTAGCATTGTAATCCAAAAGAAGTTAAATCGCGAGTTACGTCGATAAACTTATTTCGAAAAAAGGTTGATTATCTCTGAAACCAAGCCGAATCCAGGAAATTTTATATAACATTCTTCTTCTTCTGTTGCCATGCCCTATCGAGCGTCGGTGGCCACCTTTGCAAAATCTTTTCTGTTCTTGGCCCGCCTTGTCAGCGTGACCGCGTCTTTGATGTTGGTCCAGTTTTTGATGTTATCGATCCAGGTTAACCTCCTTCTTCCCCTTCCCCGTTTTCCCTCTATTTTTCCTTCTATCATAAGTTTCAGGAGATTATACTTTTCATGTCTATGTAGACGACCAAAATATTCAATCTTTCTTCGTTTGACTGAGCTAGTACTTCCTTTTTCTTCTTCATTCGTTTTAGGATATCTATGTTTGTTATTCTTGCAGTCCACGATACTTTCAGCATACGCCTGTACAGCCACATTTCAAACGCCTCTATTTTATCTTCCATCGCTTTATTCAGAGTCCACGTTTCCACTCCATAATAAAGTACAGATAGTACATAGCATTTCACTAGTCTCCATCTAAGTTTTAAGTTAATGTCTTTATTTGTATATAGTTTTTGCATTTTGATAAAAGCACTACGAGCGATCCCTATTCTTATTCTGTTTTCGCATTCCGGATCCCATCTCTCGTTCAGCCAGCAGCCCAGGTATCTGCATTTTGAAACTCTTTCAATTTGTTTACCATCGACTTGTAACTTATTTGTCAGAACAGCTGCTTTCTTGCTTATTACCATCAGCTTGGTCTTATTGATGTTCATTTTAAGGTTGTAGTGTTTTATTTTTGCATTTAAGCGATCCAATAGCTGTTGTAATTCTTCTATACTGTTAGAGAGTATGACAGTGTCGTCAGCATAACATTAAAGACTCTAAATATGGTCAGGAATCCAGCATTAAAATCTTTCGGAATGCTGACGTAACACCGTGTATACAGGGTGATCAATCGAAATACGTCTTATAGTTGTGGTTTTAATAATACATACATAATGATATCAATGTAATTATATTTACACTTATAATAAAAATAAAAGTGAATAGAGGTAACTATCAAATGATATTAATTTGTGATCCTTTGAGGCCCTTTGACCTCAACCAATTTCGTTTCTAATTACAAAAACGGGCCAAGTGCGAGTCGGACTCGCGCGCGAAGGGTTCCGTACCATTATCAATTTATTATTAAAAAAATACAGTTAAATCAACCTACCTCAAAACCTATAGGAGATAATTTAACCAAACTAAAAATCGTTGATAGAGTTTATTATTGTGCTTAACATATATTTTTTTTAGAATTTTATATAGCGTAGTTTAAGAAATAGAGGGGGGGGGGACACATTTTTCAGACTTTGAGAGCTGATATCTCGAAAACGATTTGTTTAAATAAAAATAAGATTTATAAACCTTCATATCATTTTCAAAGACCTTTCTATTAATACCCCACACGCTTATATACAACAAAAAATGTTTTTCTATCCCTCAGTTACATGTATGGAGGGCCCCCACCCCAATGGTTTTTTTTTACAATTTAGTATCATAATCCTGTAGCGGTTCGTACAACACATATCCCTACCAAATTTTATTACTGTAGCATTTATAGTTTCCGAGTAAATCGGCTGTGACAGACGGACAGACGGACAGACGGACATGACGAATCTATAAGGGTTCCGTTTTTGCCATTTTGGCTACGGAACCCTAAAAATATAGAACTAATTTGAAGTATATGTGAAATATGTGTTGCTGATATAAAACGTTTTTCGGCGAATCTGATACGTCGAGTTAAAATGAAAGTAATTCGCAGTCAAAGGAATCATGATGAGATTGTACGTAGTTATTATCGTTCGCAAAATAAATGTTAATTTTTATGAAACTTTATGCTCTATATTTTAATGAGAAAGCACCAGAATTTTATTGCCGTGCGAAGATTAAAGCAAACAAAATACGCTCTCAATAACAATATTAATATTAAAACACAGTTTCATTATTAATGTTAATAATATAGACTACGGTTGGTAAACGATTATACAAGGTGATTTTTCATTCACCGGCCAAATTTTATAGGGTCACATTTACATTTATTTTACATTTTCTACCTACTAATGTCTCAGGGTTTGTATGGAACATCAGATTTTTTTTCTCGTATCAAATGTCGGTCCCATAGTAAAACTTCATCAATATTACCTCAAAACCCCTACCCCCTAAAGTTTAGCCGCTGAGTCACCACCCCAACTCTTCCCACAGCTATGCTATTCTCTTATTGACACATTCGACGCTGCGTTCGTCAACGAGCTCGTTGTCGAGACAGCCTTGTCTAAAATCCTTGCTGTTTGATTTGACATTAGGAATCGAGGCTGTGAGCGAGCTTGTGGGCGAGTTCGTCGCTGTTTTTCGTTAGAGAATACGAACTTCATACATTAAACGTCAAACTTTCGACGCAATGTAGTTCCAGCTCACGCCGCATTCGCCGCCGAGCACTAGTGTCGTTTAAAGTACATTAGTGAATACCATTTTTAGGTTCGACGCTGCCGCAGCACTGACACAGCGCTGACAGCAAGGCGGTTTCCTTAGTGAATAACACTGCTGATGTCGTAAGAGTCGACTAAGGGATTGAAATATCTCTGACTATTCTTTCGGTAGCTGCGTCAGGTTTATGACATATAATTACGAGTACGTATATTATTTTATACATATAATGGAAATATTTTGTTATGTGACTTTACTGTTATCTCTCTGCTTAATTATTACGCACAAAATGTATGTTTCGATTATATGTGTGACCCAATTGTAGAAAAGACCTTACTTTTTTTTAATATTATAAAGGTTAAATAAAATCATCATCATATCAACCGAAAGACGTCCACTGCTGAACATAGGCCTCCTCCAAAGATTACCACAATGACCGATCCTCAGCCACCCGCATCCAGCCGCCTCCTGTGACCTTCACCAGGTCATCAGTCCACTTTGTGTCGTAATAAATATCATCATCATCATCATCAGCCTATGATATGTAGTCCACTGCTGGACGTCCTATTAACTATGCGTATAGACGCATTAGGAGGTAAATACCCATAATCGTCACGCTGGGCAAGTGGATTGGCGATCACAGTAATCTGTCCATGTCCACTATGATGTGATAACTCTGCTGCCCATCATCGATCTTTTATCAAATAATGGTCAGTGACACTTCAATCCCTTAGTCGACTCTTATGACACCCGCAGGAGGAGTTGGGGTGGTGACAAATGTATTCTTACTGCCATCACCACACGGCCAATAAATATATATTACATTTAAAATGGTTCGTCGCATCTACCTCTAAATCAATCGAATCCTGGTCAGTGCGTGCCTTACAGTTGCCAACTCCAATAACCGTCTTCCCCTAATGAGGTAGCTATCAGGAAAAACTTCGCCGCAGATCAAAAAGCGATCGACATCTGTTTTCAACTTGTACAGTCAACCGATTGGTACCCTAGACCAATTACATTATAAGTATTAATTTATTTATTAATTTTATATGTTAGTTGGTTGTAGTTGGCGTGTGGTGACGGCAGTAAGAATACATTTGTCACCACCCCAACTCCTCCTGCGGGTGTCGTAAGAGTCGACTAAGGGATTGAAGTATCACTGACCATTCTACAAGATTGATGATGGGCAGCAGCGTCATCATAGTGAACACATTAGGTACTGCGATCGTCAATCCGCTTGCCCACTTGCCCAGCGTGGCGATTATGGGCATTTACCTCCTAAGGCGTCTATACGCCTAGTTAATAGGAGACGCCTACGTCCAGCAGTGGATTAAAATAGGCTGATGATGATGATGATATGTAAGTAATATTTGCCGGCATTGGCAAACCGATAAGGAGATGGCAGGATGACCTGGACGCATGCTATCCAAATTGGGGGGAGAACTGTGACGACCGGGCCGAATCGAAGAAAAAACGGGAGGCCTTTGCCCAGCAGTGGGTGGGACACTAAACTAGGCTAATAAAAAAATAGTATTTGGTTCGATTGCAAAAAACATGTACCTACATACAAATTAAGGGACATTAATGAAAACAAAATTTAAAGTGTTACGAATTTTTCATCATATTTGTGTTACGAAGTAAAATTTTGTGTAACGACTTTTGGCGCTGAAAAAGGGCGACAAAATAAAATTTTCTGTGAGCGATCAACAATACGCACCTTTATCTTATAAAGTCCACTTTTACTACTGCTGAAGATTGTTGGACAGACCACACCGGATTATACATAATTGTATATGTATAAATATTCGAATATACAGGGTGTCCCAAAGTTATGGGACAGGAAGGGAAAGTACGTTAAATATCGTAGATACTGTATTTTGCTGAAATAAGACTTAATGTTATTTTTAAAATTTAGTAATAGTGCATTCAAAGTTTTTCAAAAAATTACTTGCTTCACCCGGAAATCGAACAAACTACAATTTTTTTCGAATTTTGAACCAAACTTGTTTTTTTATTCTTTTAGTTTTAGATACTATATTTCTTAAGAAAAATTGTTATTTTTTATCCATTCTTTCGAATGACATCATAAAATTACGAAAAATAATTATTTCGTATTAAAGTAGGTTCGATGCCTAGAAAAAGCAAACATTTTTTTGGTTGTTTTTAAATGCAATATTATTTAATTTTCACAATAAAATAAGAACTTCTTTCAGTGAAATATCCTATCTACGATATCTAGGGTACTTCCCCTTCATGTCTCATAACATAGGACACCCTGTATTAAGACTTTCCTAAAACAATTGACGCGATCGTGATTTTTGTTTTGATTAAGGCCTTAGCTCTAGTATTTTTTTTCAATCGACCCATTTACTTCAAAATTAATCTATAAATGTTTAACATTTTGTCAAAGACAACAATAGTAGATTACATGCCAAAGCCTTTTAGGTGGGAAATGTCTCGTATGACGTGTAATTGTAGGCAGAGGCAAAGCGGAGGCCTACAAACATGTGATCCGAAGCTTTCCCATTTAACGGCCGAGGTGTGTAGGTATAATATTTTTCTGTAGGTACGTAGGTTGCCCTGAAAGTTTCGGGAATCGGAAAAAATACGCATTTTAATGAAATAAAAGTACTTTTATTGTTTTTCAAAGTATTCTCCTTTGTGTTTCATTCTCTGAAACCAGTTTTTAAAACAGTTATTGAAGTCTGAAGTGGGGGTTGACAAAATGGCCATTTTATAAGCGTCGACTGCTTCTTCCGCGGTCTGAAAACGCTGACCACGCAACCGATTCTTTATTTTCGGGAAAGTAAAAAAATCGTTGGGACTTAGGTCGGGGCTGTACGGAGGATGGTCCAGTAATTCGACGTTTTCGCCCTTCAGATAGTCGTCTGTTTTCTGAGCGGTGTGAGGGCTGGCATTATCATGGTGTAGTATAATACGGCGGTTAGGGTTAGTTTTTCGCAGTTCAGCAAAAACAATCGGTAAACAAACGCCTATATACCAATCGGCATTGACAGTTCTTCGATCTTCAAGAGCGATAGTCGCCACGTGACCCGATTTGGAGACAAACGTGGCTACCATTTTTTTGATCGTGCTGCGAGAACGAACAACTTTTGTCGGCTTCGGTTCGTCTTCGTAAACCCAAACTCGAGATTGGTTTTCGATTCAGGCTCATATGCGTAAATCCATGATTCGTCACCTGACACAATACTAAAAACGGCATTTGAGCTTCCTCCATTAAATCTTTTTAAAGTTTTGCGGCACCAATTGACACGTACCGTTTTCTGGTCGTCAGATAACAAGTGAGGAATCCACCGGGAAGATAACTTCCGCACGCCCAACTCTTGTTGTAAAATAACTTGTACGTGACTCATTCCAATGCCTAAAGTCTCCTGAATCTCCCGATACATAACATGCCTATCTTCCTTTATCAGTTGGCGAACAACATCGATGTTTTGATCGGTAACGGCCGTTTTCGGTCGACCCTCACGTACGTCATCCGCAAGAGACACACGGCCACGTTGGAATTCCGAATACCACCTGTATATGGTCGTCTTTGAAGGTGCTTCACTACTAAAAGCAATAGTTAATCGGTCTCCACATTGTTGTTGTGTTAATCCACTTTTAAAGTCATAATAAATCATTGCTCTAAAAGTTTCGCGGGACAGCTCCATTTTCACCAGCGACTCAACGACTTTAAAAAACAATTGAAAATCGGACATTGTTTTTTTTTTCTAAGTGGCCAGTGTTTTCGAATAATGAGACTATGCTTGTAAGAAAGAGGTATAACACATGTCAAATATACGTTCCTAAGTATTAAATTCCCGAAATTTTCAGGGCATCCTACGTAGGCGGCAGCTTAGTTTAGCGCAGCGCAGCGGCCAGCAAAGTGCTGTTTGCCGACCGGAGGGTAGAAATAGTTATTGAAACATTGATTTGTTTACATTTTTTCTTTTTCTACTGGCACGCGGAATAAAGATGCGCCTTATCTAAGTGGCAGTATAAATAGGTCACTATTGTGTAACATAGCGTGATAGATCAAAGGTGATTTAAACAAATAAACACCGCGTGATTACATAGATAAGTAATGTTAATTACCTATTAAGCGATTTATTCCCATAACTGTGACGACCCATGACCATCGTGTTATCTATACGGGGTATTCTACCAGCTACTCAAAACGCCAGACGCCATACGCCATGTACATAGTTATATAAACCATAATAATAATAATACTCTTTATTGTACACCTCAAAAGAAACATTAAACAAGAAGACAACTAATCTAGAGGCAGACAACAGGCGGTCTTACCATACTGAGCATTTTATAGGAAATAGCCAGAAATGGCGAATAATTATGTATCACGTCACGTCACGTCCTCCGCCTCTATCTGTCCATTGCTGGACGTAGGCCTAGGGCTCCCAACCGTCCGGCTATATGCGGGACGTCGCGGCTCTGGGGCTCTAAAGTATGGGGCCCGCAAAAGATTCGCGCGGAACGCCGATTGACCCGGTTTTCAGGGAACACTAAAACAATAATAATACAGTGTGTAAATCTAATACGGGCGATCAATTAAACCAGGCATGGGATTCATTAGTATAATCATGGATTACAAAATTTTTTTAAAGTTTCTCTTAATTTTTTTGAAGATTATCGGAGCAGCAATGTAGGTACAAACAATTGTTATTGTTGATATGGCAGTTATGTCATCTGCTTTTGAAATTAGCTGTCAACGACTGCTTAACTCGCGTATGTTGCTCTACATTGTGCGCCGAATGTTTTGTATGGAAAATTTTGTTGCTCTAGTTTTAAGTAAAACTTATTTGAATGTACTTATTATGTCGTAAACTAACACCCGTTAAGGACTTCGCCCGTATTAGACTTACACCCTGTATAAAATGAAAGAGCTCAGTACAAAGATTAGATTTTTTTTTATAATATTGAAAGCTAGTTTAAAAAAATACAGAAAACGGTTCCTTAAGTTTCGTTTATAGGAAAATCTGTAAGAAGTATTAGTACATTACTAAAGAGAACGGGAAACGAAGGGTTACAGGCCAAGTAGATATATCTGGCCGAAGGAACTGAGGCCAGGCCCCAATTTCACAACATTGACAAGTCCTACAATTGTAAATCTACGGTTTCTCCAATAGGGAGCGTCTATAGGCTACAGTTATCGCTTACCATCGGAAGGGCCGTGCGTTTGTTTGCCACCAGCATAAAAATTAGTGCAGTAACTTTAATAAATCAGCAGTAAATAGCTACTTTTATGCGAAGCAAAATTACAATCGTCACAAAGATCACGAAAATTGTAGCGAAATTCCGACATAAGCCGAACCTCATGTCAAGAATTAATGAAAATTGTACTAAACCTTGCGACAATTGTCACGGGTTTCGGAAAATAAAAATTAGTTTATTAACGATATAATAACGTTATTGGTAATAATTTTATGTTGGTGGCAAACAAGCACATGGACCGTCCGACAGTAAGCGGTAGCCGTAGCCTACGGAGGCCTGTGACGTCAGTAACAGTGATATTTTACAATTGTCACAATTGTAATTATGGTGAAATAGGCCACAGATAGGGATACGCGGCCTGTAACCCTGTTTCTCGCCGAGATTTGTATAGTGCTTTTCTCAAACTTGCCATGAAATAAAACAACTGATTTCGCCGGCATTAAGAAAACATTCGAGCATAACTTTTTTTTTTATCTGTTTGAGTTATCCTTTAAACTGGTGGTAAGTATAGACATTAATTCTAAGGTTATTTTTTTTCTGTGGCAAATGTCAAGTCACAATTTGACGTTTCAAAACAAAAGACAGTTCGTTTGTAGTCGTAGGTAGTCGTTGAAATAAATACATGAAATCTCTTTACATATCATCTTAGCACATGACACCGGATACATTGTATTTCCGGGTTTAATTGAAAGTAAGTATATCAACATTCCGTAACATGTTTGAGAAAATAGTATTTGTTTTTATTTGTTGCTGCGGAATCATAAATAATCTAACAAGAATGGCCTGTGACACTTCAATCCCTTAGTCGGCTCTTAAGACACCCGCAGGAAGAGTTGGGGTGGTGACAAATGTACCTATTCTTACCTCCGTCAGCACATAATTATGTATTTACTCGTATGTATACCAACCATTGATAATTGGAACTGAAAGATGTAATAATATAGCTTAACCCCGAGTTGGACACGTTGGCACCAAGTCGGGGTCTAATGATAGAATTTTAAATACGTTTTCCTTAAATTTTAATTAGTCCACTGTTGTAATAATATTCGTATCAAGCAAAACAAATAATTTATTATGATTACTTTACAAACTTAAGCGTTATCAATAAATTAATGAACACAAATGATAGTTTTATTATAAACATTGTCTACGTGATAGACGGTGAGTATATAAAGATTACAAAGTCATTGGAAAACGAAAAAAAACTTACGAATATTTTCGTTTCATACATACAAAGTTTGAATTTATGTTGCCTTTTCTATTAGTTATATTGGTCATATTGTCGGTAGAATCTTAAAAAATGTAATATATCTGCGAACGTGTTGGAAGACATTTTTACAGGATTTGTTTACATTTTTTTTAGATTCCTTCCAGTGACGATTGGTACAGGTAGATTCAAAATTTCATGCACATAACAACATGTCATGTAAGTAAACACAAAGGCTATTTGAAATTAGTGTTATTTTTTCATAGTTACAGCAAATTTAATTGAAACTGCATGATCGACCAAACAGGAATTTTGCTTCAATGACGTCAGTTATATTTAGTCATTCATTGATATACGTAGGTTGCCCTGAAAGTTTCGGGAATCGGAAAAAATACGCATTTTAATGAAATAAAAGTACTTTTATTGTTTTTCAAAGTATTCTCCTTTGTGTTTAATACACTTTTTCATTCTCTGAAACCAGTTTTTAAAACAGTTATTGAAGTCTGAAGTGGGGGTTGACAAAATGGCCATTTTATAAGCGTCGACTGCTTCTTCCGCGGTCTGAAAACGCTGACCACGCAATCGATTCTTTATTTTCGGGAAAGTAAAAAAATCGTTGGGAATTAGGTCGGGGCTGTACGGAGGATGGTCCAGTAATTCGACGTTTTCGCCCTTCAGATAGTCGTCTGCTTTCTGAGCGGTGTGAGGGCTGGCATTATCATGGTGTAGTATAATACGGCGGTTAGGGTTAGTTTTTCGCAGTTCAGCAAAAACAATCGGTAAACAAACGCCTATATACCAATCGGCATTGACAGTTCTTCGATCTTCAAGAGCGATAGTCGCCACGTGACCCGATTTGGAGACAAACGTGGCTACCATTTTTTTGATCGTGTTGCGAGAACGAACAACTTTTCTCGGCTTCGGTTCGTCTTCGTAAGCCCAAACTCGAGATTGGTTTTTTGATTCAGGCTCATATGCGTAAATCCATGATTCGTCACCTGACACAATACTAAAAACGGCATTTGAGCTTCCTCCATTAAATCTTTTTAAAGTTTTGCGGCACCAATTGACACGTACCGTTTTCTGGTCGTCAGATAACAAGTGAGGAATCCACCGGGAAAATAACTTCCGCACGCCCAACTCTTGTTGTAAAATAACTTGTACCTGACTCATTCCAATGCCTAAAGTCTCCTGAATCTCCCGATATGTAACATGCCTATCTTCCTTTATCAGTTGGCGAACAACATCGATGTTTTGATCGGTAACGGCCGTTTTCGGTCGACCCTCACGTACGTCATCCGCAAGAGACGCACGGCCACGTTGGAATTCCGAATACCACCTGTATATGGTCGTCTTTGAAGGTGCTTTACTACTAAAAGCAATAGTTGTGTTGTGTTGTGTTTGTGTTGTGTTGTGTTAATCCACTTTTAAAGTCATAATAAATCATTGCTCTAAAACTTTCGCGGGACAGCTCCATTTTCACCAGCGACTCAACGACTTTAAAAAACAATTGAAAATCGGACATTGTTTTTTTTTTCTAAGTGGCCAGTGTTTTCGAATAATGAGACTATGCTTGTAAGAAAGAGGTATAACACATGTCAAATATACGTTCCTAAGTATTAAATTCCCGAAATTTTCAGGGCATCCTACGTACTACATTGTTTGCAAGTTGTACTTTATTTCGATAAGTGTGTGTAAAGTGTCGATTGTAAACATAAATTACATTTTCTGCCCTCCGGCCAATAAACAGCACTAAACTTTGCCGGCCGCTGCTCGAAGTAAGTTGCCGCCTGCCGTCTTCGTTGAGCAGAAAAATAATATACACACCTCGGCCGATAAATGGGAAAGCCTCGGATCAAATGTTTGTCCAATTACACCTCATCAAAGACATTTCCCACTTAAACGACCTTGGCATGTAATCTACTATACATACTGTAGTCCAATATCAGTTTCATCACTACATAGTATAAAACAAAGTCGCTTTTTCTGTTTCTATGTCCCTGTGTGCTTCATCATCATCATCATCAGTCCGTTGCAGTTCACTGCTGGACATAGGCCTCCCCCAAGGTACGCCACAGAGCTCGGTCTGCTGCTTTATGCAACCAGTTTCTGCCAGCCCCCTTACGCAAATCATCCCGCCATCTAACCGGAGGGCGTCCCACGCTACGTTTACCAAGACGCGGTCTCCACTCCAGAACACGCTTGCTCCAGCGGTTATCGGTTCTGCGACATATGTGGCTAGCCCATTGCCACTTCAACCTACGAACTTTCAGAGCTAAGTCGGACACCTTGGTTCCCTGTATGCTTCATCATGATCATTATCATCAGCCTATGATAGTCCATTGCTGGACGTAGGCCTCTCCATTAACTATACGTATAGAGGCATTAGGAGGTAAATGCCCATAATCCCACGCTGGGCAAGCGGATTGGCGATCGAAGTAATGTGTCCACTATGATGACGCTGCTGCCCATCATCAATCTTTTATGAAATAACTAATGGTAAGTGACACTTCAATCCCTTAGTCGACTCTTACGACACCCGCAGGAGGAGTTGGAGTGGTGACAAATGTATTATTACTGCCGTCACCACACGGCTAACGCCTGTATGCTTATATCTTTAAAACTGCGCAACAGATTTTGATGCCTTTTTTTAAATTTAAATAGAGAGATTCAAGAGGAAGGTTTTAGTATCAGTACAGTACCCGTGCAAAGCCGGGGCGGGTCGCTAGTTTTACAATATACCTATTCAAGATCCCGCTAAATCACAAGGGATGTATTAAAAAAGACAAGCGTCTTTAAATATTGTAACACGTTTAAATAAAATATTTCCGCCATCCGCCATCTTGTCGGAATGCCTTTATAAAATCGTCCAGCTATTTCATAAATAAATACCTCTTCGCGAGACGCGGCATCACTTACCAGCTAATGTTTGTTGTTGTGAACACCCGACGAGTGATAGTGAACGAATTTGTAAAATAATAACAAAATAAAAAAACTGATGTCTGATCGCATCATCAGACCGCGACTTGGGGCCAACTAGACCATCTTGGGGTTATAATTCGATTAAAAAATAATTGAAAATCGGTTCACGATTCTCTGAGATATTGAGTGAAATACACACCAAACAAAAACAGTCGAATTCAGAACCTCCTCCTTTTTAAGTCGGTTAAAAGTGTCAGAATACAAATATTTAAAATATAATAAAAAAGAGTTTGTTCTGAAACTTTGGAAATCAATGTATTTCAAAAGGCCTAATTTTGTAGTCAATATTATTTTTAAGTTGTTACTGTTTTCATAATATTTTCTTCGGTTACCGCGAGGATTACTCATGAAATACAACTATGAAAATGGATAATCTCGCGTATATTAATTAACTTTAACTTTAAATAAACCTCGGAATGAATGAAGCAATTAATAAATATTGTGACTTTTATGATTTTATAAAAAAATGCCTAACCTTTGTTACTGACAATTCGAGTGTCTTATGTAATACGAGTATGAGTCCTTCTCTCGTTTACGCATTTAACTGATAGGAATACTTAAAGTCGAGTAACTTTACAACATTTTTTAGTTAAAAATGAACCATAATAATATGAATATTGTGGCGCTTATGACTTTCTGCTCGGAATGACAGCACCGACAAAAATCCCCGAGGCGCGCAAACACGGAATAATAAAGATGGCTGTCGTTCACGAGCTGAAGTTTGGCGAGCATGTTCGACGGACATGTTCTGCCGTGTGGTGACGGCAGTAAGAATACATTTGTCACCACCCCAACTCCTCCTGCGGGTGTCGTAAGAGTCGACTAAGGGATTGAAGTGCCACTGACCATTTTACAAGATTGATGATGGGCAGCAGCGTCATCATAGTGGACACATTACTGCGATCGCCAACCCGCTTGCCCAGCGTGGCGATTATGGGCATTTACCTCCTAATGCGTCTATACGCATAGTTAATAGGAGAGGCCTACGTCCAGCAGTGTACTAACATAGGCTGATGATGATGATGTTCGACGGACTGCGACCATATATAACATGGACGTCTAACGCCAGCTCCAAAATGCCCCCGAACACAATTATTCAACTGTGCCAAGATGGGCAGGACATAGCGCTTTTCATAACACCGCACATATTTCGGCGCAAAGACAAATGTTTGAATATAGCCCAATCAAAACTTTGATGTACCAATCAAAACTATTTTTAAATGGCGGTTTAAGTTTTTATAGGTTGATATTGAAATTCATTAGTTTCATTACCGTGATGCATTGAAGAGGGGGTGACATTTGTCAACAAAAATTCAGAACCGTTTTTAAAAGACAATTTAGTATGGGGTGCGGCTTCCATGTTTTATTTGTTCGTAGTCGACGGACAAGGGTGGATAGAAACCTTGCTTCTAAAATAATATTATACAGGTTTTGACTAAGTCACAGGTATCCGCGATGGGTGTTTCAATCTTAGTTACGAGTTGAAGGCAACATTAAAAAGTATGTACTCAGTACAGTAAGTACCTATACTATTCGCCAATAAACAAAAGAGTTATATGGAAAATATGGCTGACTTTCCATAGTATACACAGAAACACACACACACACACACACACGTACACACACACACACACACACACACACACACACACACACACACACACACACACACAAACACGCATACACACACACACACACGTTACAATGTTTTAAATTCAGGGTTGACACACTTGCCTAAATTTGTAAAGGTACTAATTTTACCTTTCGGGTTGTTTTTAGGTTGTGATAAATTGGTAATATAAATAAAAATATACTCATAAACAGTTATTATGATATGATGAGAAATAATGTAATTACTCCAGGTATATGTAAAATAATTGAAAAAAAAATGTTGCTTATGTATGTAAATACCTACTTTTGAGCCTCACCTTCGTAAGTACTATCAGAAAACACATTAGTATACAAATGTTTGACGAACTCGTGTGTATCACAAGAAAGACAGCCCAGCTGGCAACTAATGTTCCAAAGCTTTTAGCGTGCTTCGTACCATCGCCAAAAATATGGCCTGCCTCTTTTCGACTCTATTCCGTGGTAATAACATCGAGAAATGGTACTCCATACTTTTGATTTTTCTATTTTTGAACCATGAGCATAGCTAGTGGTTCAAAAACTGAGCCTTGGGTCTTAAGGCATGAGGAGTGAACAAACTTGGTTCTGAAGTGTAATATAAAAATGTTCACCTACCTATGTATTTATTTTGATGATAATAGTAAACCGTAAACCGTTACAAATATAATCCAAGTGACAATTATGATAATTGAAAACAATAAGCAATTTCAATCCTGCGACGCGGGTCAAATTATTTCCACGCTAATGAATAAAAAATAGTATTCCACATTGCATTTAAAAAGCAAAAAATATACACGCTTCGGTCAAAGAATACGAGTCCGGAATTATTTTTCATGGAAAATATTGTAATTTCAAATAGACTTTTAAAATGTGTACAAGATAAGTGGAATCCAATTAAATATGAAATTTTACTCTATCCAACAACCTTTGACAGTAGAAAAAGGAGGCAAATTTAAAAAATATACGTGCGTATTGTTGATCGGTCATGGAAAATTAGCATTTTAGTACAGATGGTCTTTTTTAGGCGCTAGTGCGAGAAGTGGCTCATTTTACTTCAGGTCCAAAACTTCGGAGGGCCATATGTACTAAAGAACGTCGTACGAGACACGTGCAAAAAGGAAATTCGTAACTCGTATCGATTGAAAACTCGAAACTTCGGTCGTGTTGTGAAACATCACCACTCGTTTCGAATAACAGGATTTTCGCACTTGTGTCGTAGTGTATTAATTGTCTTCTTTTTTCACTGCCTAAAGTTGTTACACAAAATTTAACTTTGTAAAGCAAAAATTATGACTTTAAATTTTGTTTTTATTAAATTACCTCTTGACTGGTTATTTGTTTGTCCCTCTGGCGGTCGAAACTACGGGCTGTTGGTGCGCGGAAGCCAAAACTTTCTTTGGGGACTTGGGGCGTCGTCTCCAAGAACGAGGCCATGATCCCCGCTCCGGATCATTCCTGATGCAAAGGCTTGCTATTGCAGTGCAGCGCGTAAATGCCGCTAGTTTGTTAGGCACCTTTGCACCGGGAATGTTGCGGGGTGGATTATTTGACTGATTGGTATTTAAATTGTTTTAGCTTTAAGGTTCTTTAGTTAAGTTTAGATTAGTATTATGTTATTTTGTGATTTTGGTATTGTTTTTATTATAATTGTGTATTTTTCCATGTTTAATAAAGTTAAAGAAACTTGGAATTACCTCTTAAATTAGCAATGTCAGTAAGGGGGGTAAGATGAAACGGTTTTTTAATGGGGTAAGACAAAAAGTCGTCTTTCTGGCACAGCATCTGCTAGTAGCTTTTTGTCTTACCCCATTCAAAAAACTGTTTCATCTTACCCTACCTTACCTTACATCACAATTCACATAATTATTTTTCCACCCACTTCTTGTATTTTTAATTTAAGACATATTAATTAATTAATTAATAATATATATAGCTGCATTACCACTCATTTCTGAATGACATGATTGTTCTCCCAGAAGGAGTTTTGGTGGGGGTCAGTGTTATATACGGTTGCATAGAGGGCGCTCTTGTGACCTAGGGAAAAATCTGACATTTCAGGATTTGCTCCCTGGTCAAAAAATGTTCGACGGCCTGGCTAAACGGTGAGACCTAGGGGGGGGGTGCTCGACCAAATGTCATTGGGAACAGCTGACAGTTTTTAAAGCCGCAAAAATTTTTCCAAAAAAAAAAAAAAAATTTTGCACTAAATTTTCAAAATGGTCCTTCGAGCCGGATTTTTTTGTGGTAGAATCTCTGAGGGACCTAGATTAAAGAAAAAGTGTTTTTGTGATTCTCGGATCCAAGATGGCCGCCGTAGGGCCCGTCAAAGTTTGTATGGGAACTCTTAAACGGGGGGAGATAGGTGGGGGGTGCTCGACCAAATGTCATAGAGGACCCCGAGAGCTGTCAGGTGGGCAAAAAATTTTTGCAAAAAAAATTTTTTTTTTTTTTAGAAAAAATTTTTCTCATCCGATCGAGCTGGAAATCGCTGTGCGTGACTTTTGGGCTCTCCAGATTCCGAAAAAAATTTTTTCAGATTTTTTGCACAAAAAAAATTTTGTATGGATTTTTCGAAATAATGGTCCGATCGCGCTGAAATTTGGCATGCGGGCATTATTTGGGCCCAGGAGTGATAATCTGAAAAAAAATTTGGAAAAAAATCCAAGATGGCGGCGACCCCGAACAAAAAGTCAAAATCCCAAGTAAGTTAAGCGAGCCCGAAGGGCGAGCTTCAGGCCGGGAGGCCGAAGGCCGACCCCGCGGAGGGCCGAAGGCCCGGAGCTTCACTCCCGGGGCCCAAGGGGGTCTCCGAGTCCAGTAATTTTGGGCGAGGCCGAAGGCCTCGCTGCAGGAGGGCCGGAACAGTACCAGAAACAATATAAATCTATGTTAAGCGAGCCCGAAGGGCGAGCTTCAGGGTGGGAGGCCGAAGGCCGACCTTGCGGAGGGCCGAAGGCCCGGAGCCTCGACCCGAGTGCCCAAGCGCGTCACCCCCAAGTAATTTAAAGCGAGGCCGAAGGCCGAGCTCCGAGCAAATCGAGCTACCAAGCGTTCAACAACCCCAGTATTTTAATAAGCCGAGCCTGAGGGCCGAAGGCCCGATGGCGAGGCGTCAAGCCCGCGAAGGCCGAAGGCCGAGCTCCGCGTAGGGCCGAAGGCCCGGAGCGTCACGATCGAGGTGCTCTCCGCGCGAGCCCGAGGGCCGAAGGCCCGACGGGCGAGCCCACGCGGTGAAACTGCCCTTCCTAACTGTCTTAATAAGCGAACCGGAGGGCCACAGGCCCGACGGTTCGCTTCGAACCCCAGCGAAGGCCGCAGGCCGAGCTCCGCGTAGGGCCGAAGGCCCGGAGCGTCCCATAGAGGCGCGGTAACCTGCGAGGCCGGAGGCCGAGCTGCGAGAAAATAAAGCTTTTCTACGTATAACAAACTCTGAGTAACTATGTAAGCTGAGCCTGAGGGCCGAAGGCCCGAAGGCGAAGCTTCGTAGCAGCGAAGGCCGAAGGCCGAGCTCCGCGTAGGGCCGAAGGCCCGAAGCGTCCCTCAGAGGCGTGACAGCTCGCGAGGCCGAAGGCCGAGCTGCAGGAGTCCAACGCATCCATGCTACTCAATGAAAGAGTGTAACTGAAAACGAATCGGAGGGCCGCAGGCCCGACGATTCGTTTCGACAATTTGCGAAGGCCGAAGGCCGAGCTCCGCGTAGGGCCGAAGGCCCGAAGCGTCCCTCAGAGGCGTGACAGCTCGCGAGGCCGAAGGCCGAGCTGCAGGAGTCCAAGGCATCCATGCTACTCAATGAAAAAGTGTATCATGAAAACGAATCGGAGGGCCGCAGGCCCGACGATTCGTTTCGACAATCTGCGAAGGCCGAAGGCCGAGCTCCGCGTAGGGCCGAAGGCCCGAAGCGTCCCTCAGAGGCGTGACAGCTCGCGAGGCCGAAGGTGTAACATGAAAACGAATCGGAGGGCCGCAGGCCCGACGATTCGATTCGATAAATAGCGAAGGCCGAAGGCCGAGCTCCGCGTAGGGCCGAAGGCCCGGAGCGTCCAACATAGGCGCGCCAGCTCGCGAGGCCGAAGGCCGAGCTGCCAGAGACCAGGGCCCCCATGCTATGCAATGAAAAAGTGTAACATGAAAACGGATCGGAGGGCCGCAGGCCCGACGATTCGTTTCGACAATCTGCGAAGGCCGAAGGCCGAGCTCCGCGTAGGGCCGAAGGCCCGAAGCGTCCAACACAGGCGCGCCAGCTCGCGAGGCCGAAGGCCGAGCTGCAGGAGTCCAACGCATCCATGCTACTCAATGAAAAAGTGTAACATGAAAACGAATCGGAGGGCCGCAGGCCCGACGATTCGTTTCGACAATCTGCGAAGGCCGAAGGCCGAGCTCCGCGTAGGGCCGAAGGCCCGAAGCGTCCCTCAGAGGCGTGACAGCTCGCGAGGCCGAAGGCCGAGCTGCAGGAGTCCAAGGCATCCATGCTACTCAATGAAAAAGTGTAACATGAAAACGAATCGGAGGGCCGCAGGCCCGACGATTCGTTTCGACAATCTGCGAAGGCCGAAGGCCGAGCTCCGCGTAGGGCCGAAGGCCCGAAGCGTCCCTCAGAGGCCTGACAGCTCGCGAGGCCGAAGGCCGAGCTGCAGGAGTCCAGCTCAAAAGCCCAAAAACTGCGATAAAATTAGAAAATAATACAAAATCAATAATAAAAAAATTAAAGAAAATAAAAAAAATATCTCCAATACCCCACCCCTCCAGTCGACAAAAAGAGAGGCCCGCGAGGCCCTTGGGCCTCGCGCACAGAGCAAAAAACTAGTTATTAATTTTTTATTATTAATAATATATATAGCTGCATTACCACTCATTTCTGAATGACATGATTGTTCTCCCAGAAGGAGTATTGGTGGGGGTTAGTGTTATATACGGTTGCATAGAGGGCGCTCTTGTGACCTAGGGAAAAATCTGACATTTCAGGATTTGCTCCCTGGTCAAAAAATGTTCGACGGCCTGGCTCAACGGTGAAAGTTAGACGGGGGGTGCTCGACCAAATGTCATAGGGAACTGCTGACAGTTTTTGAAGCCACAAAAATTTTTGCAAAAAAAAAAAAAAATTTTTGCACCAAATTTTCAAAATGGTCCTTCGAGCCGGATTTTTTTGTGGTAGAATCTCCGAGGGTCCTAGATTAAAGAAAAAGTGTTTTTGTGATTCTCGGATCCAAGATGGCCGCCGTAGGGCCCGTCAAAGTTTGTATGGGAACTCTTAAACGGTGGGAGATAGGTGGGGGGTGCTCGACCAAATGTCATAGAGGACCCCGAGAGCTGTCAGGTGGGCAAAAAATTTTTGCAAAAAAAATTTTTTTTTTTTTTCGAAAAATTTTTTTTTATCCGATCGAGCTGGAAATCGCTGTGCGTGACTTTTGGGCTCTCCAGATTCCGAAAAAAATTTTTTCAGATTTTTTGCACAAAAAAAATTTTGTATGGATTTTTAGAAATAATGGTCCGATCGCGCTGAAATTTAGCATGCGGGCATTATTTGGGCCCAGGAATAATAATCTGAAAAAAAATTTTGAAAAAAATCCAAGATGGCGGCGACCCCGAACAAAAAGTCAAAATCCCAAGTAAGTTAAGCGAGCCCGAAGGGCGAGCTTCAGGCCGGGAGGCCGAAGGCCGACCCCGCGGAGGGCCGAAGGCCCGGAGCTTCACTCTCGGGGCCCATGGGGGTCCCGAACCCCAGTAATTTTGGGCGAGGCCGAAGGCCTCGCTGCAGGAGGGCCGGAACATTACCAGAACCAATATAAATCTATGTTAAGCGAGCCCGAAGGGCGAGCTTCAGGGTGGGAGGCCGAAGGCCGACCTCGCGGAGGGCCGAAGGCCCGGAGCTTCACCCCGAGGGCCCAAGCGAGTCACCTCCAAGTAATTTAAAGCGAGGCCGAAGGCCGAGCTCCGAGCAAATCAAGCTACCAAGCGTTCAACAAACCGAGTATCTTAATAAGCCGAGCCTGAGGGCCGAAGGCCCGATGGCGAGGCGTCAAGCCCGCGAAGGCCGAAGATCACGATCGAGGTGCTCTCTGAGGTGAAACTGCCCTTTCTAACTGTCTTAATAAGCGAACCGGAGGGCCGCAGGCCCGACGGTTCGCTTCGAACCCCAGCGAAGGCCGCAGGCCGAGCTCCGCGTAGGGCCGAAGGCCCGGAGCGTCCCATAGAGGCGCGGTAGCCTGCGAGGCCGGAGGCCGAGCTGCGAGAAAACAAAGCATTTCTACGTATAATAAAACCTGTGTAACTATATAAGCTGAGCCTGAGGGCCGAAGGCCCGAAGGCGAAGCTTCGTAGCTGCGAAGGCCGAAGGCCGAGCTCCGCGTAGGGCCGAAGGCCCGAAGCGTCCAACACAGGCGCGCCAGCTCGCGAGGCCGAAGGCCGAGCTGCTTGAGTCCAGAACCCCCATGCTACTCAATGAAAAAGTGTAACTTGAAAACGAATCGGAGGGCCGCAGGCCCGACGATTCGTTTCGACAACCTGCGAAGGCCGAAGGCCGAGCTCCGCGTAGGGCCGAAGGCCCGAAGCGTCCAACACAGGAGCGCCAGCTCGCGAGGCCGAAGGCCGAGCTGCAGGAGTCCAAGGCATCCATGCTACTCAATGAAAAAGTGTAACATGAAAACGAATCGGAGGGCCGCAGGCCCGACGATTCGTTTCGACAATCTGCGAAGGCCGAAGGCCGAGCTCCGCGTAGGGCCGAAGGCCCGAAGCGTCCCTCAGAGGCCTGACAGCTCGCGAGGCCGAAGGCCGAGCTGCAGGAGTCCAGCTCAAAAGCCCAAAAACTGCGATAAAAGTATAAAATAATACAAAAACAATAATAAAAAAATTAAAGAAAATAAAAAATAAATCTCGAGTCCTCCACTCCTCCAGTCGACAAAAAGAGAGGCCCGCGAGGCCCTTGGGCCTCGCGCACAGAGCAAAAAACTAGTTAATAATATATATAGCTGCATCCCGACTGATTTCTGATTGATACGATTGTTCTCCCAGAAGGAGGTATGGTGGGGTATAGTGTTATATACGGTTGCATAGAGGGCGCTCTGGTGACCCCGGGAAAAATCTGACATTTCAGGATTTGCTCCCTGGTCAAAAAATGTTCGACGGCCTGGCTCAACGGTGAAAGTAAGACGGGGGGTGCTCGACCAAATGTCATAGGGAACTGCTGACAGTTTTTAAAGCCGCAAAAATTTTTCGAAAAAAAAAAAAAAAATTTTGCACCAAATTTTCAAAATGGTCCTTCGAGCCGGATTTTTTTGTGGTAGAATCTCTGAGGGACCTAGATTAAAGAAAAAGTGTTTTTGTGATTCTCGGATCCAAGATGGCCGCCGTAGGGCCCGTCAAAGTTTGTATGGGAACTCTTAAACGGGGGGAGATAGGTTGGGGGTGCTCGACCAAATGTCATAGAGGACCCCGAGAACCATTCGATGGGCAAAAAATTTTTGCAAAAAAAATTTTTTTTTTTTTTCGAAAAATTTTTTTTTATCTGATCGAGCTGGAAATCGCTGTGCGTGACTTTTGGGCTCTCCAGATTCCGAAAAAAATTTTTTCAGATTTTTTGCACAAAAAAAATTTTGTATGGATTTTTCGAAATAATGGTCCGATCGCGCTGAAATTTGGCATGCGAGCATTATTTGGGCCCAGGACTGATAATCTGAAAAAAAATTTGGAAAAAAATTCAAGATGGCGGCGACCCCGAACAAAAAGTCAAAATCCCAAGTAAGTTAAGCGAGCCCGAAGGGCGAGCTTCAGGCCGGGAGGCCGAAGGCCGACCCCGCGGAGGGCCGAAGGCCCGGAGCTTCACTCCCAGGGCCCAAGGGGGTCCCAAACCCCAGTAATTTTGGGCGAGGCCGAAGGCCTCGCTGCAGGAGGGCCGGTACATTACCAGAAACAATATAAATCTATGTTAAGCGAGCCCGAAGGGCGAGCTTCAGGGTGGGAGGCCGAAGGCCGACCTCGCGGAGGGCCGAAGGCCCGGAGCTTCGACCCGAGTGCCCAAGCGCGTCACCCTCAAGTAATTTAAAGCGAGGCCGAAGGCCGAGCTCCGAGCAAATCGAGCTACCAAGCGTTCAACAACCCCAGTATCTTAATAAGCCGAGCCTGAGGGCCGAAGGCCCGATGGCGAGGCGTCAAGCCCGCGAAGGCCGAAGGCCGAGCTCCGCGTAGGGCCGAAGGCCCGGAGCGTCACGATCGAGGTGCTCTCCGCGCGAGCCCGAGGGCC
This sequence comes from Thaumatotibia leucotreta, assembly GCA_025490895.1. Taxonomy (NCBI): domain Eukaryota; kingdom Metazoa; phylum Arthropoda; class Insecta; order Lepidoptera; family Tortricidae; genus Thaumatotibia; species Thaumatotibia leucotreta. Next base: position 26,789 of record JALPQI010010338.1, read on the forward strand.
GAAGGCCCGACGGGCGAGCTCACGCGGTGAAACTGCCCTTTCTAACTGTCTTAATAAGCGAACCGGAGGGCCGCAGGCCCGACGGTTCGCTTCGAACCCCAGCGAAGGCCGCAGGCCGAGCTCCGCGTAGGGCCGAAGGCCCGGAGCGTCCCATAGAGGCGCGATAGCCTGCGAGGCCGGAGGCCGAGCTGCGAGAAAACAAAGCTTTTCTACGTATAACAAAATCTGTGTAACTATATAAGCTGAGCCGGAGGGCCGAAGGCCCGAAGGCGAAGCTTCGTAGCCGCGAAGGCCGAAGGCCGAGCTCCGCGTAGGGCCGAAGGCCCGAAGCGTCCAACACAGGTGAGCCAGCTCGCGAGGCCGAAGGCCGAGCTGCCAGAGTCCAGTGCTCCCATGCTATGCAATGAAAAATTGTAACATGAAAACGAATCGGAGGGCCGCAGGCCCGACGATTCGTTTCGACAACTTGCGAAGGCCGAAGGCCGAGCTCCGCGTAGGGCCGAAGGCCCGAAGCGTCCCTCAGAGGCGTGACAGCTCGCGAGGCCGAAGGCCGAGCTGCAGGAGTCCAAGGCATCCATGCTACTCAATGAAAAAGTGTAACATGAAAACGAATCGGAGGGCCGCAGGCCCGACGATTCGTTTCGACAATCTGCGAAGGCCGAAGGCCGAGCTCCGCGTAGGGCCGAAGGCCCGAAGCGTCCCTCAGAGGCGTGACAGCTCGCGAGGCCGAAGGCCGAGCTGCAGGAGTCCAAGGCATCCATGCTACTCAATGAAAAAGTGTAACATGAAAACGAATCGGAGGGCCGCAGGCCCGACGATTCGTTTCGACAATCTGCGAAGGCCGAAGGCCGAGCTCCGCGTAGGGCCGAAGGCCCGAAGCGTCCCTCAGAGGCCTGACAGCTCGCGAGGCCGAAGGCCGAGCTGCAGGAGTCCAGCTCAAAAGCCCAAAAACTGCGATAATAGTAGAAAATAATACAAAAACAATAATAAAAAAATTAAAGAAAATAAAAAATAAATCTCGAGTCCTCCACTCGTCCAGTCGACAAAAAGAGAGGCCCGCGAGGCCCTTGGGCCTCGCGCACAGAGCAAAAAACTAGTTTTTTTCTCTACAGCTGCACAATGGTGAGGAGGCTATAACGTACGATTTTTTTAAATTTGCTAATTTAAGGGTTAACTATGTACATTTTTTTTTCAAACAACCCGCACTGTGGTCCCGTAGTAGGTTATAGAGGTCCAATGACGATGATTGAATAATATCATTATCATTATCCTAATTACTTACCTATTAGTCATATTAAGTCATGGTATAAAAATAATTGCAACTTGTTTTATAGAACATTTATTTTTGGTCATCTGAAGTCAACACAATGGATAAGTCCGTGTTACTTGTGTTATCAAGAAGCTCATTAGCGTAATACGCGACACGAGTTTTTTCAAAAAAAAAATATTGGTACACGTTTGCTTTGCAATGAATATTCAAGTTGAAGGTATGCATTATATGTTTTGTGGTTCTTTTTAAATTATGAATACATAATATATTTACTAATGAGGTGCTACGCCAAGGCAGTTAAGTCGCAATACTATTTAGTGTTTTCTGATTTTTATCGAAACTTTTAACTACTATGCCGGCCGATGCCAGTAATAAATGATATATGATAATGTTTATTAAAAACTCAATTTTACGAATAAATTAAGAAATTTTGCGTTGACTTGCGATTGTGGGCTATAGAAGAGGTCTACGCCTTGCGTTCAAAGGCGTAGAACATGCTACGAAAAAACTAATTTTTATTTAACTGTTTATTTATTTATTTTAGGTACACATTTTAAGTGTTTTTTATAAGAATTCTTATTTTTGAGACTTGATTGTCTGTTAAGAAGACCGATTGCGACATTGAAGGAATTCGTCAAGTGTTTCAAACACTATCACAGTTACTGCCAGATGTTGAAAATGTCAATACCGATAACTTACATGAGAAGATTTCTCACTTATGCAAGAGAATATATTATTATTCGTTATTTAATAATAGACAGCAATTGGAAAAAGATCCAGCGATCAAAATCTCGTATGTTAAAAAAATACAGTGATTGCCTGAACAGCATTGAAGTCTGTAATCTATCGAATGAAAATGTAGATAGTACCGTGCACCTAGCAGAGTGCCTGCCGGGTAGTGATTGTTCTTCAACGAGTGGCCATAATTTTAGAAAGGATTTCATGGACTGCAGCAAAAGGTCCAAACGGCGCAGATTAGTGGAGCTAGCTAAGGTAGATCATCGATAAACTCTTGCTTAGTGAATCCAGTCAATCTCACATCAATTCTGTGGATGAAGTGTTATCTTTTATAAGGCAAAGTTGAGTAATCATCAGTATAATTTGATGAAAAAAAATTATTAATATGAAGTTTCCGAATGCGTTACCATCCTATCAACAAAATTTGGAGGCTAAGAAGCTGTGTTATCCATCAGTGAGTTACGTATATGTTACGGAATCATCTGCCGAAATATAATCACAATATTTTTGGACCATACAACATGCAGAATACTAGAATCACGAAAAAATGTTGTAAAAAATATTGATCTCACTAACGAGTTTGTTTAAATAGAGAAATGGGGGTTTGATGGGAGTACCGGGCATAGCGAATATAAGCAATCATGTATGCAGTAAATTTGTTATAACTAGTTATGAATTATTACAAGTCATAAGGAGAGATGTTCATTAGTCGACACGTAGATTCTATATTTTAATTGTATACACTAATTTAATTACAGGTAGAACTATTTAAAATGTAATAAGATAATCATTCTGGACAGTAATTCGTTTAAATTAGATGTAATTAGTTTAAATATATAATTGTAATTATTACTTTATTTTTATTTTCTTACCGATATAATTTAAGTGCTCTAGTACTGTTACTGTTACAAACTATAGTTCTATAAACCTAATAAAATATCGTTATAGTACTATAGTTTGTTTATTTAACTGTAATTTACTATAATATTTCATAATTACATGCTTTGGCATGCATTAATGCAGCTGTTAACTGCGCGTAATGCCTATGACCGCCCTTCTTAGGGCGCGGGACCACATTAACCCATGAGAAGAATCGGGTTAGGACAAATTGTATTCTTACTGCCGTCACCAACCAGCCACAGGCAAACCATCCATATGGTTAATTTGATTTTTTCTTGTTTTTACCCGTATGTTGGTTTGCCAGACTATATTAATATTGCATCAGCAACTTAACTAGAACCTTGCAGACGTTAAAGTAAATCGAATTCTCTCGCTTTGTTCGTAAAATGGAAGATACGACGTCCGAGTTCATATAAAACAAGGAAAATAACTATTTCTCTTTTATTGCTATCGAATCTGTACGCGGGCGAACTTTTAAGATAAAGGATAAAACTGATCTGACTTTTTAAAACCACATTTAAATATTAGATGTTTTAAACCAAAGAAAAAAGAAGTAGTTTACTAACGCCGAAGGCTTTGCTGGTGGTAGGAACTCGTAGAGGGTCTGCCCGGATAGCTACCACCGTCTTACCTGTTAACCTGCCGCTAAATAGCAGTGTTTACACTACTGTGTTTTGGTTTGGGGGTAAGATAGCCGGTGTAATTACTGGCATAGATAGAGGCAATGCATCTAAGTCCTCAGGGTAGGCAGCGCATAGGCGATTTTTTGGTGCTTAGCCAAGTTGCCAATCGTTAGCGCTTAATCGTCAGTCGTAAACGAAAGGCAGCTAACTGTCTTTGTCGCGCTTATATGAAAAAGTGACAGAGAGGGAAAACTACGATACGCTACAAAGCGCTAGCGATTGGCAACTTGGCTAAGCGTCCAGTTGTCTACCTTCGTCACATAAAAAAACACACATTGTAGTTTACCATAAGGAGGCCTTTTAGACATTCATTAATATAAAATTACAAGCCAATTCTGTTCTTATGGTAAGCGGGATCACTTGGTGAATGTTTTTACTAAAGCGCTCACATTATTTGTAAACATGAAGATTTTCGAGGGAGCTGTATAAAGAAAATAGAAGCACTATTACACCTCGTTTTCTTCAGACAGCGTTAGCTCTTATGTAAGCCCAATGTAAGTGTTTTATCTCACGAGGAATATTATTTATTCACATCGTGCGCTGGCAGCTGTTTGCTCATAAGCAAGTAGACAAGTCTGAGTAGATACACATAGGTACACATAATTCGCGACCATTGTAATTAGAACCTTGCGATGATTAACGAGTTAGCTTATAGTACATTGTGCATCAAGGGAGGTAAGTACGGAATTACTAACGAGAGTGTTAGAAGCCCGACGCCGTCAGGCGGAGGGCTTTTATGACTCGAGTTAGTATTCCACTTACCTACCGTGATGCATACAATGTTTTTCATCACACTTGCCGACAAAAAAAAAGTTTTAAGACATAATATTAATAAATGACGTACTGACATTTCTATTACTCTCTAGGGAATATCACTTTTCTATTACTCCCGCTACGCGCGCAAGCAATGACGCGCTTAGACAGCAAGTGTGATGAAAATTATGTTACCGACGGAGGGATTTAGGGTTAGGAATCTAATCGATTGACTGATATCGTTATTAACAAAGTAACAATGTATTGCTTGTATGTAAGATCTTGATTACTTGAAACTGATACTTGTTCCGTACCACTTATTTTCTTATTTTATATTCAGGGTGTGGCCTGTAATAGGAGCAAAAAATGAAACGGTACACTAATAAACCAATAAATAGTCATAATTTAATAGTTAAAACTTAAAAAAAAAAAAATTTGCAAAAAAAAAAATTTTTTTTCCTTTTTTTTATGTAGTTTTACTGTAGTCGACTTATACCAAAAAAGTTAAATCGGTGTAATACAAAAAAAAGTTTTTTTTTTTGCTAAAATAGTTAAAAAACCATGAGTTCAAAAAAACTTTTTAGCTCATTTAGTTTTATGTCCACTGAACTACCAATTTGTTTAATCATTCATAAGGTACAATGTTATGATACCTAGATACATCACTCATAGGTCGTAACTTTAACATACTGTTTCTCCTTAATGGATAACTTTAAAACACTGGGACCTTTTGCGAATAACTAGAGGCAGTCAGAGGAGTCTTCCATTTGATTTTTTGCTCCTGTTACAGGCCACACCCTGTTTATAATCATTTGTATTATTTTTGTTTTTCTCGCATGTGTCTTGTTTTTGTTTTGTGATCATTTTAATAAAGATGAGTTAATTTCTATGATGTGATTGTATGATTATCACAAAATAGCCAAAGCAAATCAAAACACAAAGAAGAATTTTTCCTGATTTTACGGATTCACTTTGTTGTATTTTACGCCTGAGGCTCTACCGCGAACCACGAACGAAGTGTTGCCTCTTTGTTTCATTTACGCTCTCCAAGCACTCAGAATAAGGTTTTACAAAGTGACTAACTAATCACACGAGAATATTACTTTAACGCTGGATTACTCTTGTCGTCTTGGGAGACTTAGGGTCTCAATCGATTCGGCTTAAGCTAGGCGAAAAAAGCTTGAAGGTGCATTCAGACCAAACGAGCATTCGCTATTCTATCCCCCGCTCTACAAAATCAACGAATCACGTTTTGTGTAGCGATCGAATATCGTAGAGTGAGGGGATAGAATAGCGAATGCTGGTTTGGTCTGAATACACCTTTAAATGTCGAGCAAAAACTCCGATGCCGCGTCGGTCGTGCCGATACGTGTCGATTCATGCCGATCGACGTCTTTTTTACTCTTGTGCTGTCGACACAAAGCGTATTTCGGCTGGCTTAAGCCGATTCCGCGTCGATTAATTTGCGGGGACCCTTATTAGACAGCTAAAGTGAAAGTCAAAAGATTATTTATTGGGCAGTACTAGCGTTATCATTAGATACACTACTGCGATCGTAAACCCGCTTGTCCAGCGTGACTATTTTGGTCTGCGACCATATATATATATCATGCCCCTAAGAACAATTGTTCAATTGTGCCAAGATGGGCAGGACATTATCGTTTTCTTAACACCGCGCATACTTCGGCGCAATATCTTTAGGTGCATTTAAACCAAAAGAGCCCCCACTCTACAAAATCAACGAATCACGTTTTGTGTAACGATTGAATTTCGTAGAGTAGGGGGTTAGAACAGCGAATGCTCTTTTAGTCTGAATGCACCTTTAGACAAATGCTTATAGAATATAGCCAATCAAAAGTTTGATGGACCAATCACAACTATTTTTAAATGGCGGTTTAAGTTTTTATAGGTTGATATTGAAATTCATTACCGTGATGCATTGAAGAGGGGGTGACACTTGTCAACTAAAATTCAGGACCGTTTTTAAAAGGCAATTTAGTATGGCGTGCGGCTTCCATGTTTTATTGTTCGTAGGTTTTGGGCATTTAACTCCGAATGCGCATAGGTCATACGAAAGACCTTCCAGTAGTTGATAATTATGATAATTAATGTAAAATAATATAAACGTCGGTTACACTATGCCTCACTATTTGAATTATTGGCAAAAGATAAATCTGTCGTTTCACATAAATATGCAGGTATACGTACCTAATTAATTGAATCAAGCGTTTGCGGAAGTCCATATTAAACGATGAACAATATTAATTTGCTATTCCGCGAGACAATACATGCAAGTTAATTAGTGCAACCCTTTACTTTTGCGGCGGGAGGGTGGTTCAAATTAATTGCATGCAAAAAATACGCAAGTAATCATAGCGGATTACACTAATTAACTTGCACGTATTGTATAGCAAAATAGCAAAGTAATAAAGTTCATTTTTCAAAACGGAACCCTTATAGTTTCGCCATGTCCGTCTGTCCGTCTGTCCGCAGCATAGCTCAGTGGCCGTTAGGACCTACTAGAATTCTGGTACAGGTATATATATTAATCATGCCAATAAAGTGGTAGAATAAAAACTAGAAACAGTTTTTTTTTCGGGTACCTATCCTCAACTGATGAAGTGGGGATGATTTTTTTTATTTGCTGTAATCCTATAGTGTGGGGTATCATTGAATAGGTATCTTAAAATGAATAAGGGTCTTGAAAGAAAGTATTCTTCTAAAATCAATATTTTCGGAGATAAACGCTCTAGAATAAAATAAATGTGTAATCTATAGATAGGTCCAAAAAAACATTATGAATAGTGGGCTTATAGAATACTTTAAAATAAAACTATTTAAACATAATCGACCCAGCCGTTTTTAAATAACTACGGAACCCTACAATGAGAATGGCCCGACATGCTCTTGGTCGGTTTTTTATGCTAGGTTACGTTGATTAATTTGTCAATTTGTCGGCCAAGTTAATTCGCCAGTGTTTTTATGTTTGTTTAAAAATCGTAAAAACATGTTGAGTTTAGTATCGTCTTAAAGTAAACACCGGATTCCTTACTCCCCAAAACTCCAGCCAATGCATAATAAGATGGCTATTTGGTTTGCAAATTGTGATGCAAAGCAACCCTTTCTCGCTTTGGTTTCTTGTCATGTGACGCGGCAATGAGGCTTGATTACTGAACGTCAATGTCTATTTAAAAGAATACTGTACAAAATTTTGGAATGTATATACGATGTCAGAAAAACTAAACTTTAAACAAATATGGCTGACTTTCTTTAGCATTTGACGTCTTTAAAACACATCGTGAAACCCATTCGCAAATATATTTTCACATCAATCAATACTAATAAATATCAAATATTTGTCAGCCTCCGTAGCCCAGTTGGTGTGACCCTGTCTACGAAGCTGGCAGTTCCGGGTTCGAGTCCCGGCGAGGGCATTCTTTGTGTATTTATTTATCACAAATATTTGTTCCTTGGTCATAGATGTCTATGTATTTAAGTATCTATATGTATGTATCTATCAATTATATAAATCGTCGCCTGGTATACACATCACAAGCCTTAATTGAGCTTACCGTGGGACTAGATTGATTTGTGTAAGAAAGATGTCCCAAGATATCTATTTATTTATTTATCAATGATTTTAACTAAAAATGTATGTGAACTCAAGGCTGGGTTTTTTATGAACACATGATTTTGTGTTCATAAAAATCCAAAATTGTATTCTAAAAGTGCGTGATTATGGAATTAGACAAGTTTTTATGTTTGTTGATATTATTTTTAGATTCTTCATTCCAGAGACTCCTTCGACCTTCACCGGGTCAGTCCACCTTGTGGGGAGCCTACCCCCTCTGCTCTTTCCGGTACGCCTATTCCCCCCTATAACTCATGTTATAGTAAGTACTTTTAAGTACAGATTGTGTCTTTTTTAGGCTCTAGTGCGAGAAGTGGCTCGTTTTACAAAAAAACGTCGTACGAGACACGTGCAAATAGGAAATTTCATGTTTTGCGCACTTTTGTCGTAATGTACTATTTTATTTTATACCACATTTAGTTGGCTGTGTGGTGACGGCAGTAAGAATACATTTGTCATCACCCAAACTCCTCCTGCGGGTGTTGTAAGAGTCGACTAACGAATGAAGTGTCACTAACCATTCATCATAGTGGACACGTTACTGCGATCGCCAATCCGCTGGCCCAGCGTAGTAGTTATGGGGATTTACCTCCTAATGTGTCTGCACGCAATTACGCATAGTTAATTTGCTGGTGGTAGGACCTTGTGCAGGGTCCGCCCGGATAGCTACCACTGTCTTACCCGTCTGCCGTTAAATAGTTAGTAAGATGTTCCGGTTTGGGAGTAAGTTAGCCAGTATAATTACTGGCATAGATAAAGGCAATCCATCTAAGTCCTCAGGGTAGGCAGCGCATATTATGCGATTTTTTGGTCACTATGTCCATGGGCCGCAATTCCTGCTTTCCATCAGGTAGGCTGAGAGCTCAGTTGTCTACCTTCGTCACATATAAAAAAAAGAGAAGCCAGCAGTGGACTAACATAGTCTGAGGATGTGATGTGATGTGTGACATTTAGTTGTAATAGTAAAGCGTATAGATGTTTGAATAAATAAAGGCATTGACGAGGGATCAATGCCGGTTTATTCCCATACAAAAGAACTGTTTTAATTTCGTTCTTTTTCGTTCTTCGGTATATAAATTCTTTGTCAATGGAGTAATTTAAAAATACGTAGGTAATATACGATATTTTTTAATTTTGAGTACTGCATAAAGAGTATAAAAACGTGTTAAAATTTTGGGCTTTTTCGAGGTTTTTTTTTTTTTTTTTTTTTCTAAAAAAACCGGTTCCGATCCCTATACAGGGTGGAAAGGGACGAAGTTCCTTCCCGCTACCGACCGAGTCTACCAACCATTAAGATGAACTTTCAGTATGGGACCAACGTCGAAATATAAAAAAAAATAACCCCTCATACAAAGTGAGTGATTAGTTAGAGTTCAATAGTATGGAAAAGTCAATTTTCCATGTACGCTTTCGATGTTGGTCCCATACTGAAAGTTCATCGTAATGGTTGGTAGACTCGGTCGGTAGCGGGAAGGAACGTCGTCCCTTTCCACCCTGTATAGGTACTGGAATATAGGTACTGTTCTTTTCAATTAAACATTTAATGAAACATGTGTACGAGTATGAAATGGCTGCACTCTATGGAGTTATTAACTCGGTTTCCACTCGGACAAATATCAGTTTAATCATCTCCCGTTTGTGAACCGATGGGCTGGAATGAACCGATTTGAATGTTATTTTAATTGAAACCGGAATAAGCGGAATTAATTTCCTCGTTCGTGGAAACAAAAATGCGATCGTAAATAGAAAATAATTTGACGACTCGGGCGAGCTTGATTATAATGTGAAAAATAGTAGATTGTTCAACGAGGGACTGAAACAGGCCATTATGACACGAGATATTTATCCACCCGAGCGTAGCGAGGGTGGATGTAGTTCGAGTGTCATTATGGCTGTTTAGTCCCGAATTAAACACTCTACTTTTCACTTAGAATGCGAGGAAAAAATCTCAGTTTTTATTAACAGAAAGAACAAGTAAGAAACAAAAAAAATATATGTTCTGCGATGTCAAAACTTCCGATTTCTTCGGAACATGGCCACTTGACGATAAGTTTGCAAACTTTTTCAAGTTATATGGTTTTGTTGCAGTGTGGTTTTAAGCATGGAATATATGCTACAAGGTGATGACGGTTGATATTTCTTAGATTTTTCATCAAAATTTGTCAGAAATACGCCTTCCATAAATGATGTTGGTACCTAATTTGCTTTCCAGTTTTCCAATCCATAAAAGTTTGATACGCTTTTGAATATTACACTAGATTTCGGCGGCAAAAGATTTTGCACCACCTCTTTTGCATTCTTCTTTATACTGGAGTAAGGCCTTAATACTTCTTCATCGCATGACGTGACATCGTAAATTATACGATTTGAACAATATTAGTTATGGACATAAACACAAAATATAAGCAATCAAATTCGTTCCGCGTTTTAGTTTTTATCTGTATTCCTTTTTCGAAATATGATGCTTTAAATACTTGTATATTTAGCCAACGAATTGGAGCTAACTACAATCTATTTTGAAGCTAATTGGTTAAAACATAACATAAGTAATAAATTTGATTCAATCTTAATCATATATTAAACAAGTATTAAATATGCATGTACCTATTTATATCAAGAAAAAAAATCGATTTTCCTTAATATTTTTACACGACTGACATTTTGAGGTTTTTTCCAATGGCAAAAATCGCTCGTTCAAAAATCATAAACACCAGAAATGGCTGTTTAGGGGTTTCGAAAGTCAATTAAAAAAAGTTTTGATATCTTGTTTTTGGTATCCACGGCATGCACAAAAGTGGTCCATACACAAGCACTGAAAATGGCGACTATCCTTTATTCTTGAACACCGTGAGTGTGGCTGTTTACGGGTTTCCAACGTCAATTAAAAAAAAATTACTTTAGTCCCTAGAGATTAATAAAGAGTTTTAGTCCCGATATGCAGGGATTAAAATAACATTTTAAGAGCATGAGAAGTGAAAAATATGTTTTAGTACATATAGGGGCCTATTGCATAACAAATTACAAACTTATATTACAAGTGGAAGTCTCTTTTCCATCTCTCTTACTAGAAAGAGACTTCCGCTTGTATTATTAGTTGTAATTTGTTATGCAATAGGCCCCGGATGGTGCCTTTTTTAGGCGCTGGTACGAAAATTTCAGAGGGCCATCTGTAGTAAAAAACGTCGTATGAGGAACGTGCAAAAAAGAAATTCGTAATTCGTGTTGATTTAAAAAAACATCGCCACTCGTTTCGAGTTTCATGTTTTTGGCACTTGTGTCGTACTGTAGTTTTCTAGAGGTTTCCACAAAATAGTACAGTAAGTTTATTAAATATTTCTACAGTATGTACAGTCAAAGCCAAAATAAGGTGTACGAGTATATTAATCGTTAGTAGAATCTAAAATAACGTACACAAATTATATGACTTTCCATAGCATTTGACGTCTTTGACACATCGCGAAACACGTTCGCAGATATATTTTTAAGTTAATACCAATAAATATCAATATTTTTAACTGAAAATGTATGTGTACTCAAGGATTAATATTTTATTTTCGTATTAAAATAACATTGTATTCTAAAAGTGCGTGAATCTTATGGGATAACGCAAGTTTTTTTATTACATTTTTTTAGATATTACTGACGATTGGTATATATAAGAAATCTTTTTGAGTTCAGCTTTTTATTCATGTCCCAGTGCATTTTATTTCTGTGTAATATTAACGTCATAACATGTTTATTAGAAGATTCTTTCGATACTTACATATTTTTTCACTTAACTGTAAAATATATATTTAAGAGCTACTCTAATTAATAATGAATGACATATTTTTCTGAATATCTTTAATGGCTTTAGACGTTTTCTATAATTACAGCCAGAAAAAATAAGATTCAAAGTTAAGGAGAAATCCTTCCTAAGAAAACCCAAAACTGTGTAAATCGAATTTAAACTTTCGTCATGGCCTTCTCGATTAGTCCTTCGACAGTTTATTTTTAGCTGTCTTACAATCTTGTTCATTTTATACATTAGTTTTAGTTAAAAATTACGCAAATTGCGCACAAAACCAATAAATCAACAGTTTTAATGACATTCTAAGGCTTTAGCTATCGATTTTCTATCGTCCTGATAAATATACATATTTCAGTGATGTCTCAAATGTATTTGAAACGATTATCAATATTCACGTCAATAATATTTCGAAGGTGCGTACATACTCCAACGTGTCCTGTAAATAACCAAGGGAATATTCTAGATAACAAAGTAGCAGTAATAACAGGCGGCGCGGTAGGTATTGGCTACAACATCGCAGAAAAATTCCTAGAGAAAGGTGCCAAAGCTGTATTACTTGATATAAATGATAAACAAGGAAAAAACGCTGTCGAAAATTTAAATTGTAAATACGGAGACAAGAAAAGTGTATTCATGAAATGTGATGTAACAAAAGATTTACAGACGGTCTCCAAAGAAATCTTCGGTGCATACAAAAACGTCCACATCTTAGTGAACAATGCTGGGATTCTTGATGAGCCTCATCCTAAGAAAGTTATCGATATAAACTTAGCGGCATTGATAGAATGGTCGTTTACATTCTGGAATCACATGCGGAAAGACAAAGGTGGAAAAGGTGGCATTATTATGAATATCTCGTCTATATACGGTTTCAGAGTCGACCCCTATATACCAGTCTACCAAGCTTCAAAATTTGGAATAATGGGATTCACGAGATCATTAGGACACAAGTATCATTTCGAAAAGACCGGCGTGAGAGTTGTGTCTATAAACCCCGGTTTCACTGAGACTGAATTGACAGAAAACTTTACGACTCTGCCTGAAGTGAATAAGGATTTTCTGGAGTTTGTCAAAACACAGCCGTGGCAGAAGGTCAAAGTGGTGGGGAAAGCGGCGGTAGACGTATTCGAGAAGGCTGAAAGTGGTACCGCTTGGTTAATAGAAGGATCCAATCCTGTTGTTGAAATTAAACATGCCTTTGACGTCGATCATTGTAAATAAAAACCGGCCAAGTGCGAGTCAGACTCGCGCGCGAAGGGTTCCGTACCATTATCAATTTATCATTTAAAAAATACAGTTAAATCAACCTACCTCAAAAACTATAAGAGATAATTTAATCAAACCAAAAATCGTTGATAGAGTTTATTAATGTGCGTAACACATTTTTTTTTTAATTTTATATCGTGTAGTTTAAAAAATAGAGGGGGGGGCACATTTTTCAGACTTTGAGAGCTGATATCTCGAAAACAATTTGCTTAAATAAAAATAAGATTTATAAACCTTCATATAATTTTCAAAGACCTTTCTATTAATACCTCACACGCTTATATACAACTAAATTTTTTTTTCTACCTCAGTTACATGTATGGACATTACAATATCGTATCATAATCCTGAGCGGTTCATACAACACATATCCTTACCAAATTTCGTTACTGTAGCATTTATAGTTTCCGAGTAAATCGGCTGTGACAGACGGACAGACGGACAGACGGACATGACGAATCTATAAGGGTTCCGTTTTTGCCATTTTGGCTACGGAACCCTAAAAATCCCTTAAATCATCTGTATCTTTTCTCAAGGTCATGTAAACAATTTATCACACAAAAAGGGAACGCATTACGTAACCCGTCAATGTAACCAATCTCATAGATATAGTAGTAAATATTTTCCATCACAATCATCGTTATCTTTGCCAGTGTAGCATGAGTTGCTGTTTGTTCATGATAAAGGTCACAACCCGGTGATAGCATAGTAACATCTCATGCTCGGATTTTACAAACAAGTATCAGTATTAATACTGCTGTCTCTTCAGCTGCACGTACAGAAAGTCTTGCAAAATGGCTAAGGACCTTAAAAATAAAACCGTCGTCATTACTGGTGGGGCTGTCGGCATCGGCTACGAAATCGCCGATAGGTTCCTGCAAAAAGGAGCTAAAGTCGCCATCATTCTTGACATCAACGAGAAACAAGGTGCTGAGGCGGTGAAGACTTTGAATGCCAAACATGGAAACAATAAAGCAGCTTTCTTCAAGTGTGACGTAACGTCAGACTTAGAAGTCGTTTTTAAAAAGATTGTAGACGCTTACAAGCAAGTTGATGTACTAGTCAATAACGCTGGCATCCTCGATGATTTGGCAGTTAAGAAAACAATCGACATCAACGTAACCGCTCTCATAGAATGGTCCTTGAAATTCTGGAATCACATGAGAAAGGATAGAGGTGGTAACGGAGGTACGATCATGAACTTGGCATCGATCTACGGGTTCAGAGTTGATCCGTACTTGCCAGCGTACCAAGCGTCGAAATTCGCTGTCCAAGGGTTCACGAAATCTTTAGGTTTCCCTTACAATTACAACAGGAGTGGCGTGAGGGTGGTAGCTATCAACCCTGGCTTCACTGAGACGGCACTGACGGCGACTCCTCGAACGTTCGAGACCGACAAGCAGTTGTTGAGCGACTTCGCGCAGTTCCTGAAAGACCAGAAGTGGCAGAAGGTGGAATCGGTGGGACAGGCTGCGGTGGATATCTTTGAGAGAGCTGAGAGTGGCACGGCGTGGTTGATCGAAGGCGCCAATCCTATCGTAGAAGTCTAAAGGAAGGGTAAAACATATTGTTAAATTTATTCGTGTTACATTTTTTTAATAAATTTTATTTAAATGTCTTCTGTTTTGTCACCTCCTTCAATCCTGGGAATCTTATCTTATGCATTTAATCTAACATTATAGGATGTATTTCTTTATAGTATTTAACCTTAAACGGTTGGAGTAATATTTTAGTAGAGGACCTAATAAATTAATTTTCATGTTTAGTGAGAATTACCTGCCAATATCCTGCGAAGCTGGAGGTCCCGGGTTCAAATCCCGATGAGGGCATCTCTAATGTTATCTCAATCAGAAATGATGTCTTTGCATTATATTTTACGTATTTATCGTCTGATCTACTATAAAATATCGTGGCATAATACCCACAAAACGAGCTCACTGTAGAACTAGGTCGATTTGTGAAAGAAAATGTCATGAGTTGTGATATTTACTTATTTTATTTATTTAGTTTGGCAAATACGTTATGCTACTTAGGTCCTGTTCTATTGTTTAATATTAGCCCAATATTAAAACAAAAGCCTATTTCTGTGTACCTATAAAATAAATTGCTTACAATATCAAAGAACTTAATATACAATTGTATATTGTTATTGTTATTTTTTATAATTTGCGCCAGTTTCTCCTTTTTATAATCGTTTAGCTTACGTTTATATGACCAACCAAATTTGACTAGAAGTTATAAGTAAAACGTTGTCTCAACTTCTATATGATTGTATTTTGCTAGTAGGGAAAACTGCGAAGGTCAAAGTGACTACTAAATAATTCTCAAAACACGAATAAATGCCATTTAGAGCATCGAAGGATGCGATGGAGTTTCGAGACGTAACTTTTATCGCAAATATCGCAATAATTGTAAATTACGACGGTACACACATGAAATATGGACGACTTATCATTTTATTGAATTTCACATTACATTCACTAGCAATGAGCTTGGTGGCCATTATACAGAGTGACATATGAGACGTGATCAGAAATGTTTTTTCAGTACAGGTGGTGCTTTTTTTACACGCTAGTGCGAGAAGTTCATTGTATTTCCGGTCGAAATCTTCGGAGTGCCATATGTACTGAAAAACGTCGTACAATCACGTCATCATCATCATCATCAGCCTATGTTAGTCCACTGCTGGACGTAGGCCTCTCCTATTAACTATGCGTATAGACGCATTAGGAGGTAAATGTCTCTCCACTAATTTATCTCCACTCGTTTTGAATTTCATTTTTTTCGCACTTTTTATCGTATTGTACAGTCACGTCTAATAATATGTATACATTTCGGAATGTATGTCAACGGCATAAAGATCAAAATCGTATACATATTATTAGAGCCGACCGTACCTACTATTCCATCGGTATAAATAATTAACAATTGAATGCCATGAGACTCGTGATTCCGAGTCTGAGAACACTTTTGCGAGAATGGCCCACTTAAGTCTTTTGACATTAAATTTGTACCATAGGTAAGATGCAGAGTTTTTTAACAGCTTCATAAAATAATACAGTGTGCTTACCACGAAATGCCGCCACGTTATTAGGGATTTTCTTTGACAGAATATTCGTTGAAATAATTGTGAAAACACAAATCAAATTATATAATATATACTAAATAGTTTTATTTGTACTTTTAATTGTTCCCCAGTAATCACACTACTTAATACTATATAAATAAAAAAAATCTCGGCTGATGGCTGCACCACTCGACCACTCGGTCTGTATCAGCCGCGAAAGCTCAGCACGTGGGTTCGATTCCCACCTCGGACGTTGGTGATCTTGGTCGTTTTTTCTTAGGTATATGACATGCAATATTTATAATTTATATAGAATTTTCGTTATTTTCGTTTGACAGGCGTATTATGAGCATGCTCGAAATTTAAGGGTTTCCAGAAGATCCAACATTTTGATACTTGTTCCGGTTTGGGGGTAAAATAGCCGGTGTAATTACTGGCATAGAGGCAATCCATCTAAGTCCTCAGGGTAGGCAGCGCATAGGCGATTTTTTGGTCACTATGTCCATGTCTCAGTTCCCGCTTTTCATCAGGTGGGCAGAGAGCTTAGTTGTCTATCTTCGTCATATAAAAAAAGGTTACGTTTACTTTCCGTACATGGCTGTGACCACTCACACACCAAAATGAGAAATACCCATTAATGTGGACGTGTGGTGACGGCAGTAATGCATTTGTCACCACCCCACCCCAACTCCTCCTGCTGGTGTCGTAAGAGTCGACTAAGGGATTGAAGTGTCACTGACCATTCTACAAAATTGATGATGGGCAGCAGCGTCATCATAGTGGACACATTACTGCGATCGCCAATCCGCTTGCCCAGCGTGACGATTATGGGCATTTACCTCCTTATGCGTCTATATGCATACTTAATAGGAGAGGCCTACGTCCAGCAGTGGACTAATATAGGCTGATGATGTGGACTTCCTACCCACCCGCTCGTAATAACGTATTGGTGCGAGCGAGCCGGATAAAAATAAGTTCGCGTTAATAACGCTGCGGCAGCACATGGTACGGCTACAGCAGCCGTACCATGAGTTGGAAAGTAAAGGATACGTTCGGTTTTACTCGATACGTAATGCATTCTGTCGCGCTCGCACTAACATATTAGAGCGAACGTGACAGCCTGCTTTCACATCACGTAGGCCTCTCCTATGAACTATGCATACAGACGCATTAGGAGGTAAATGCCCATAATCGCCACGCTGGGCAAGCGTATTGGCGATCGCAGTAATGTGTCCACTATGATGACGCTGCTGCCCATCATCAATCTTTTATCAAATAATGGTCAGTGACACTTCAATCCCTTAATCGACTCTTACGACACCCGCAGGAGGAGTTGGGGTGGTGACAAATGTATTCTTACTGCCATCACCACACGGCTACCCTGACGGCTACAGCCTGCTTTACGTATCGAGTAAAACCTAACGTTACCGATACTTGCAAAGCCATGGTAAGGCTACAGATCCGGCCGTAAAACGCTGCGTTAACGCTGAAGTTAATTTTAACGATGGTTCGCAGTAAGTGCGAGTAATTATACTTGACGCTGTGGATTTATGACGTTATTATAGGTTTTAGGGTTGCTCATTATATATTTGGGTTAACGATTGCGCGTATTTTAAACCTGAATCTACTTTATCCTATTTTTAACCATAATAACAGCGGCTCGCCTAAGAGAGACCTCAGGCGACCAGAGGGCTGGCCAGTACCTTGCACAACGTTTAAGTATAGCAATACAACGGGGGAATGCGGCCAGCCTTCTGGGTACCTTGCCCACTGACAGCGATTTAGGCCAAATTTTTTATTTATAGGTAGTTAAGTCCTTATATTGTTTTTTTAAATTTTATGTCGTATTTTAATAATAAATCTTACAGTTAAAAAAAAAAAAAAAATAACAGGCCTAAATGATACATTTCGGGGATTTGTCTTTACCACTCCAACGAAGGCGTCATTAGACTGACAGAGAAAAATCTCCGATATTTGGGAACTTCGGTGTTCGCGGTAACAGGGCAGGTGCAATTTTGGAAACATTTACGTTAGGTACTTATACCATTCTTCAGTTGAAAGTAAAAAATGTAAATAAATATGTCAGACTTTCCATAGCATTTGACGTCTTTGACACATCGTGAAACACGTTCGCAGATGGGTAAGGCCGCGGATTTTGATGAATGTGACACAGACATAACATAAAAAAAAAATACGTTACGTTACCATAAAACGCAACGAAGCTTACTATAAAGCTCAGCTTATACTGGTATGAACTCTGATTAAATAAAGGTCGTAAAAAAACTTTTATCGCTAAATACTTGTTTTAATCAAATATAATAATCAACCCATATAATGTAATTTCTCATACTTAGTAATTACTTAAATTAGGTAACAGTATTTACAAATATTTTAATGCCATAATCTTTGGTACTAAATAAACTAAAATAAATCACCATAATTACACTGTTATCAATTAACACTAATAAACGCGTTAATAATATACTGTATTTCATTAGCCCTAGGGGGGTAAAATTACCCACTGGAAAAAGTTGATTACTTCTAAAAACGCAAATCAAAATACCTAATTAACAAAATAATTTGATTTGTTTCGCAAACACTTGTTAGAGTATGCTGTCATTCAAAATCTAATAAAACTCATTTAAATTAGTAAATTTCTGTGTCCACTTCCCTTTACCACATATTTTCGTTACGTAACATAAAATATACGTTACGTTTTGTAAAAATGTAACGTATTCGTAACATAAGTGTAACGTATATTTGAAAAAAGGTTGATTATCATGGTAAATAATTGCAATCTGAGCATAATAGTACATGCTACTGACATTTAAAACTAAACACTTTCGTATGAAAAAATAGCCGTTTAATAATAATCACTACTTACCGTGAAAATCACACCACCACTTTAGACGTTTTTTGCTAAAACTTTCGCCGCGTGCACTGTGACAACCATTTGTTAACGAATTAATGGGAGTGAGTGTGCTTATGGGTGTCGCCCTACTAGAATAAGAGCTGTTAGTGTCGATAAACAAATTTCTACCAACATTGGCTTAAATATGACCTTAAAAAAGCGTTACGAAAGTATCGTAACGTAAGTTTGGAATTGGTGACCCAAAAAGTAAAGGGAAAGAAAACAGTAAAATTGTTCACATATCACAAGTCCTTAATGAACGAAGCAATCGTTTATCATTATAATTTGGTTTAAAAACAAACATTTAATGCTGACAAGTCTAATAATATAAAAAAAAGGTTTTAAGTACTCGTAGTCGAAAAAATTACTCGACTTTCGTTACGTTTTTGGCAGAAATATTTATTTATTAATTTTAAATAAAGAGTTAAATTAGCTATTTCATTTGATTACATGTAACTGTGCATAGGGGAATATTTTAAAATTGATCAGAGTTCTCTAGATATTATCAGTTTTTTTTTATGAGCAAGACAAATTTTAAGCTCCGAATTCGTCAAAATCCGCGGCCTTACCCAGATATATTTTTACGTTAATACTAATAAATATCAATAATATACTTTCAAGTACAGGTATCAGTATCGCTAATAAGCAATCTCTTCCAGACAACATTAAGGTAGGTAGCGGAATAAAAAGAGTTTTTTTAGTTTTGTTTACATAGAATAGGTGATGCTAAAAAAAGACAAGT
>JALPQI010010339.1:0-41371 GCA_025490895.1 Thaumatotibia leucotreta
GACCACGGGTGTAACGTCATGTCCGAAACGTCAGTATATAATGAAACGTAAGTTTACGCGATTAAGACCCGTTCGTCTTTAAGATATGGATAATTGTGAGACATTTGTCTTCAATATTCGCTCAAATAGGTAAAATGTCAGTTAAAACTAAATGGACACTAATCAATCTACGACCATTATTTTAATATTTCATGGTACCTGCCTTCTTAGTCATGAGTAGTGGGCTTATAGACTTCTTTAAAATAAAACTAACTCGAACAATCGGTCCAGCCGTTTTTGGATAGTTAACTACGGAGCCCTATCTGAGCATGGCCCGACATTCTTGTTTTATTTTGCTGTAATTGTAATGCTTTAGTGTGGGGTATAGTTGAATATGTATGTTAAAAGAATAAAGGACCAAAATGAAAGATTTTATCTACAGTGAATATTTTCAGAGACGCTGCAGAATTTAAAAAATGTAGGTACTCAATATTCAATACTCAACACTCAATCTTTATTTCACTTATAATGTGGTTTACACGGGGTTACACAGTAAGTTACAGAGGCATTATAACCCTGTTGGGCACGGCAATTTTTTTGTCGAGAGAGGGAGGCTTATAATTAAAGTAAATGGTATTCCTGATATCTTCGGCACAATTTAAGTGGCTACTAATTGAATATTGGAACTATGTTATTATGTGCCCATCCCTCTCTATTTTTTGATTCGTGGGTCCAAAAAATATAAATAACCATGGATCGATGGTGATCTTATAGAATACTTTTAAATAAAACTATTTCGAACATAATCGACGCACCCGTTATTTAATAACTACAGAAGCCTACACAGAGCCTGGCCCGACATGCCATTGGACGGTTTATTTTACTTACACGTAATTGTACCTACCGTAACGGAATCATCATGTACTAATTCATCATGCACAGCTCATTAACAACACTCCAAATGAGACATACTGTTAGAATTAGCCATCCTACATTCGGAACATTATTCCGTGCCGCCGGAAATTTATGGGTGGTGAAAACATTGCTCGAGGCAGGCGACCGGAATACTTTACTGTGATTAATTGCAACATTCACAATTACACGACCAGTTAATACAGCTTCTGGAAATGTAAGTGAATAATTACACTTTTCCCAAAATAATAGTCATTATTTCGGGATAAAATGCAAATATGCGTTTTTCAATGTTAATAAGCCCTTTGCTTAGTGGGCCATCTGAGGAGGTCTTTTCAAAAGGGCTTATTTCCAGTTTGAATTTTTTTCGAGTTATTTGAAAAAAACATAAATTCACGGTTTTCATTTCGATATTCTTGTCTGTGTCTTAAATGATATGTCACTAAATATATTGCTTTATCAACTTAATTATTAAATTAATATACCATAAACTTTCAGAATTAATCCCTTTTGATGCGGAACTTTTAGAATTAATCCGTTTTGTTGTGGCCTTGTAAGCTTATCCAATAATATACAAGCTGTTTTACCAGGAAATTGTAGAATCTCCTTATTCATACAAAAAGTATCTTAATAAGAGCTCTTATCTTTCTATTACTATAAGGGAGAAATAGGCCCTTTTGATACGGACTTTGAAATTTAACATTTTAGAAGACAAGAAGAGACTTATTAGAACTGGAAATTCAAAACTTACCTATATGTATTTCTTTACTTTTAGCAAATCTACATTAATAGTTAAAAAAAAGTTAAAAGTGGAAATAAGTCCTTTTGAAAAGACACTCCCCACCTATAAACATGGACTACACGCATGTTTCAATATTTTAAGTAGTATAATTTTACATAAAACTAGCGCGACTCAGGTGACCATGGCAATAACAGACAAAAAAAAGTTGATTCGCACATTTCGCACTCGCTAAGTTAAAGGTTCTGTTTTAGAATCACTCGCTCCGATCGTGGTTCAATTTCACATCCGCAAGTAGAATACAAATTTTCACCCTTGTAGATACCTATAACAAATGACTATTACCGACTTGTAGTTGTCGTCCCAATCAAATCCATTCACTGCCTCGTGTCAGAATTCTTGAAGCTAATAAAATGAACCCAACTACGGAATTATCTAAGAGATTGTGTAGGCTCGTAAAAAGGGTCGTCTGTCCCAATTCTAAGAAAATGAACCGTGATGTGTATGTAGCGGAAACGTCTCGCAAATTGTTAACAGCCGTTAACCAGACTTGTGCTTTATTGTTGAGATATTCCGAGCAGTAGCCGTATACTTAGCCCTTTATACCTAGCAGAAGTTTCATAAGTTGCGTAACTTCCATAGAGAATGTTTTCGGGAATCTAAACTTAACAAATCTATTGAACATATTGCGAAAACACAAATCAAATTATTTATTAACTAAATATTTTGATTTGTACTTTTAATTTTTCTCCAGTAGTCATACTACTTAATAATATATAAATTATAAATATTAGATATCGTATACCAAAGAAAAACGACCAAGATCATCTTTGTCCGAGGTGGGGATCGAACTATTAAAAGTACAAATCAAAATATTTAGTTAAGGGTCGGATTCCCGATTTTGTCGTTTTAGACCTATTTTCGAACAAAGAATTTGTTAAGTAAATATTACTCTACAAACATATTTCTTACATGAACTTATTCAGAAAGAACCCATGCAGAGGCTCCAATTGATATTATATTTTATGTTTACATGGATTTCCTAGAAATCGGCTCTAAATGTACCGAAAAATGAAAAAATTGCATATTTTTCGAACACAAAGCAATGCATATTTTTCTTTAACAGGCATAAAATTATCATGTTAATTTAAAAGCCAGATAACTGAATTAGTGCATCAGGGCATATTCATATTTTTCCTCATAAAGACAACGAAGAAATTTAATCCTTAATTTAAAATTGCGTATATTCTCCATACAAATGGCGACACGAGTCAAAATTCTCCTTTGACTCAGATGGCGCGAGCGCCTCCTCGAGGTCGGACGCACGCCAAATCGCTCCCGTTGACAGCTCTTTTTGACATTCAAAATGACATAAAATCATATACATATACGTCAAGGGATGCCAGTACTCAAAGTGTCTTCAAATAAGTAGGGAAAATCAATACGAAGAAATTCGTTCGAACTCCCTCATTTATTTAAGTTTTTTGTTATTTTTATGACCGAATACAAGAAAACTATAACAACTGATTCTAAATAAAACTCAATACTACCGAACACGTATAAGTTACATTCGCAGAAACGATTAAAAATGAAAGAAGTTTACGGATACGATTTGGTGTAATGGAGTTTATTTTCTATACTCTGGCAACAGATTACATCATTTGAAAACACATGTGTGACGGCTAGAAGTCAAAACGATAGGATGTAAATTTAGTTATGACAATAATAAGAAAGATAGAATATGTTTGTTAATATAATTATAGTAATAGGTATATTAAAAGTGATACGAGTCTTTAATGAATGGTTGATTTGTGGAATAAAATCTCTACTCACCGCCACCGCGATTTCTGCGGCCGTAAGACTTTGTAAGAAAGTATGTATATATTTTCTCAGTACATTCAATATTGAAACAAATCCTCGCAAAGTACATAAACTTTAAGCTCAGCTTTCCATTGTCAAACTGTAGCCGCACCATGATCCTACCGCATTAACACAAAAAGAACTGCCGAGGTATGGCGCCCTTCAGCCAGAAGTCTGCACTCGCAATACTTCCCTGCGGCAGCTTCGGCACGAGCTGAGCTACACATAAATAAGTTCGGAAACGTAACTTATTGATTTTTCGTTTGAAACTAGAATGATTTACATATTATACTTATATTCTCTTTCCAGGGGGCTTATGATGGTCCCGTTTTATCTATTTATCGTGCTACGCCTCACTTACGCACTTACATACTTGTTAGAACCTGACGGCAATAACGACAAAAGATTAAAGACGGTACCATCCACAGAGCACGGACCTCTTTAGTGTGTAACCTTAGAGATAGAGGCGGCCTTGGCTGTCATTTTCATAGAAATCGACCGTGTCAGGTAAATTTGACATGTTAATGTAAATAGTGTTGTGGTATGGCTCGATATTTTTATCGATAGATTAAAACCAACAGTTATTTGACTAAAAATGTTACTTGAAAAAAGCTATTAAAACATTCTCATTTTTAAAATCTCACTAAAATGATGTCGTTATGAATGATATAAAAACAGTAAAATTTATACATTTATTTGAATTTATATTTACAATAAGTACCTACTTACATTAAGTTGTTAGCTTTAAGGTTAAAGTTAAACAACAAGTGTTAAGGGTAAGGCTAGACAGAGGTTAAACAACAGGCGTTTAACCTCTGTCTAGTTATATATGTTACCTTTGCATTGGTTTGTTTGTTCAAGGTGTGCAAACTGTATCTACTTATATTACTTTATAAAACGCAAAAAGAAAATGTAGGTATATCATAGGTGCTTAAATTAAAATTGTAACTATAAATGGGAACTAAAATTAAACGATCAACTGTAAGGAGTTTAGATGGTTAGGTAATTTAGGTATTATATATGAGAACAGATTAACTAGATGTATAAATGTATAAAGATATTTTTAAATTCGTAAATTGTACCGTTTTACGTTTTCTTGAAAGATTATCAGATGGGTTACTTGGGACAAGAAACACCTGGAAATTACATACTTAAATTAATATGTATTAACAGATAACATCAGAAATCCTTTAAAAGTTACTTTATTTTTAAAACATAATATAATTATTTAGCAAAGCTAACTTACCTTGTCAGACGCAGGATGGAGTTTTAAAGTTGGACAGGCATTGGATGACAATATAGATCTTGGATTTGTTTTTACAAAACAGTCATTTTGGAAGTGGTCCGAACAAATTGTGTCGTGTTTTTGCGGAAACCAGTTCAACTTTCCAGTCGCCGTTATCCAGCGTTCTCTGACACATGGTTCTATAGGAAATCTAAAAATTAAGGCAGAATTTCTTAAACTATATGTTTTTGTATAGTTGCTTCATTGTCTGCACTCTAGATAAATATTATATTATTGCTAAATATAAATAAATAAATAAATGTTTGGGGGACAGTCTCATACAAATCAACCTAGCCCCGAACTAAGCAAAGCTTGTACTATGGGTGCTAGGCGACGATATATATATGTACTTAAATAGAGAAATACACGTATTAGTTGTAAGAGTTTACATAGACTATCGATAACAAATTCAGCGTCGTGTCTCTTCACTATGTCTCTCGCCCATACTAATTTTATATTGAATTTAATATAACTTTTTTTACTTACCTGTGATAGGAAACGTTTGAATTTTGTTTATTAACGTACGTAGACTGGTTCCTGCACCAGATTACAGAGCAATGTGGCATTCTTGGTATATTTTTATAGTTTATATACCCATGACGTCCCGAGAGGTACTGACAGCACATATGCGTAAAACGCATATGCGCGGCACGGGTTTTGTCTGTCATGCCGTCTCTCTATAGGCGCCCTAAGAGTTCCAACCTCCTTGGTACCATCATAAGCCTACAGAAATGGCACAAAAGGTACCTACTAGTTATTTAGCCGTGTTTCCCTGTAAATTGCAATACATTCCTAGTTATTTATTTGTATTTTCTATATTCTTGTTATTATACGATTTCAATACATTTGTCACCATCCCAACTCCTCCTGCGGGTGTCGTAAGAGTCGACTAAGGGATTGAAGTGTCACTGACCACTATTTGATAAAATATTGATGGTGGGCAGCAGCATCATCATAGTGGACACATTACTGCGATCGCCAATCCGCTTGCCCAGTGTGGCGATTATGGGCATTTACCTCCTAATGCGTTTATAGGTACGCATAGTTGCCTACGTCCAGCAGTGGACTATCATAGTCTGATGATGATGATGATACGATTTGAATATTAGGTATGCATAAATTTATGACCACAGCTGGATACAATTTTTTCACTTTCATATCGTATATCTGCTAGCATACAAGTAAATCGTCGTCTAATAGCCAAAACTCACACTCCTCTTAGCAACCTCGTATGTCAGTATTGAATCAGATCGTAACTGAGATACGAGCTTTATTTCGAGTACGTATTTGTTATTTTAGTTAGTTTTGTTTGTCAAATGGAGAAATATTTGTATGGTATTAATATGTATCCGTGGAATGGAGTGAGCTTAATGTAGTGTTTGTAAATATTATTTTTGGAAAGTTTAGTAAAAACGCTTATATTTATATACGATAATATAAAACTATTCACCTATTTGTAAATTTTCAAATCCGGCCGCCC
The DNA here is from genome assembly GCA_025490895.1 of Thaumatotibia leucotreta. Lineage (NCBI taxonomy): Eukaryota > Metazoa > Arthropoda > Insecta > Lepidoptera > Tortricidae > Thaumatotibia > Thaumatotibia leucotreta. Next base: position 6,256 of record JALPQI010010339.1, read on the forward strand.
TATAGGTACAATTCATGTACAATTACGACCGCCGTTCGGTTGCTAGGCGACGAAAAAAAATAACAGAGACGTCATTGGGGTATCAAATAAAATAATTATAACGTAGGACTGACTGAGACAATTTCTTTCATCTGCTCAGATGTTTCTTTTGGTAGATCAACGTTTGACATATTACTGATTGTTTCAGAGTCTATATTAAGCAGGGCGTAAAAAGTGGGCAAGGAATAAATAGGTAATAGTTATATCGAAATTCCTCCGCGCGCCTCGCAAAGTTGCTGATGTATCTGCAATGTTGGCTATAATGTACCCTGATATGGATGGATGGTTACGTGAAACGTAAGTAAGATTTACATTTTTTTATAGTATACGAGTAAGTAAGTAGTATTTACTGATACATAGTTTGTGTACACAAATACCGTGTGGTGACGGAAGTAAGAATACATTTGTCACCATATTTAATACAGTGTGTCCTTAGCCATTGGACAAAGCCGAAACGTATACAATATACATACATATATGCGCTAGGGTATTTAAACCCGATATACGCACTATCGTAACAATTGATGTAGGTAGCCGTTACCTACAAATAAATTAAGAAAATTTGGATAGACTTTAAAAGCTTATCAATTCATTTTTGACCGACTTCAATAAAAGGAGGAGGTTCTTAATTCGACTGTTTTTTTTTTTGTTGTATGTATGTTACCTGATATCTCAGAGAATTGTGAACCGATTCTAAAATGTATTTTTGTGATGAACGTGTATATCCCCGAGATGGTTCCATTGGCCCCAAGTTGGGGTCTTATAGGTATGGCGCTTTTGGTAATTTTTATTAATTTACAAGAATTTGCATCCAGAAAGTAGGATTTGAGGAAACCTATGATGAAAACAAATCGGGGATCTTGGAGAAATCGTTTTTTTTTAATTTTTAATTTGGTGATTGTTATGGTTCCGTACCACAATGAAAAAACGAAACTCTTACAGGATTACTTTCTTGTCCGTCTGTCTGTCAAGAGGTATCCTGCCTTTTCGTAGAATTTCAGTTTGCCAAATATCACTTGCCAACCAACTTTTTGCAAATGATTCACTTGGCATACCAACATTTACTAAATTATTATTTGCAAACATTCATTTGGGTGAATTTCTTTCTGTAAACTAGGTTAGGTTAGGTTGGAGTTGGAACATGATAGTATGCGAAAGACATTTCTGCGTAACGTTAGTTTGCCATGTGATGATTCTGACAAATGAAACTATGGGAACAATAGTTTGGGAAGTAATAATATGCCATAAAATTTTCGGCCACACATTAGTAAATCCTGTCAAGACCATTTACCTCTGGAATGCGTGAACGTATCGAGTTTAAATTTAAATGATATACTAAGGTCTTACCGTCCCTTGAGGCTGTGAAAAAATCAGAATTGTCAATGAAAAAAAAATCACAAAGAACGATATAACAGGTAGTTCCAATTAAGAGTGATTCCCAATTGTTCCATAGAACAATGACGTCATACAACTAAATTATATGTTAATTTTTAATTGTTATAGAATTACCAAGTATCATTTGTTCCAAACCTGTAATAATATGAAAAAAACTGATATGGCAGTATTGTAAGATTGTTCTAGAGAACAAAATGGCAAACATGATATTTTAAATTGTTCCATGGAGCTGACACAATTAAATAGCAAATAAAATGACTGTGCCTTTACAAATTAGAGATTAATATGTGTATGCAAACTATTTCTTATCTTGGTTTCCGTACTGGCAGTTCATAGTAAACTAATCTTGATTTTCTTATGCATTTCGTTGGCAAGCCTTTGGTAAGATTTTGGTGTGACGATTTGATGCCTAAATCCAGTAAGTATATACAAAACTACGTGGCATATTCGCACGTTATCAACTAAACTGTAAAAACAGGACCCTAAAGTAGGTACCCTACTAAGACTTCACTGTCTGTCTGTCCGTCTGTATTATTTGCAAAGTATTGACTAAAACTTAGTACCTGTACCTACCACAACTAGGTACCACTCATGTAGTTTTATGGGACAACTGGGAAATGTAATTACATTTTTTTCCATAATGGAACAAAGTGAAAAAGAATAGTTTTTTGTTGTACTAGGTAGTACTGCACTGCAAGTAAACCAGAATAATGAGCTAGTATGTAATTATGTGGAACAAAATGAGAAGAAATATACTGCTTTATACCATGACGTCACTGTTCTATGGAACAAATGGGAATCACTTCCAATTAGTAACGTACCAAGCAGCCCGTTCAATTTAACGGAAATGCAAAATAAAACACGGTGTAGACTCGATGACTAAACAAAAAAGGCATATTTGGCGTTTTTCTAAATTCGCTCACTAAGGGGTGAAAAAGAAGTTGAAAGTTTGTATGAGGTATGAATATTTTTCAGGTTGCAGACTTGAAACTTTGTTTATAGACTCTTTGATACTGTAAAATAATAGTGTGTTCGGCGTTTTATAAGTTAATTGATACGTAACAAGAAAAGCATATTTGGCAGTTTTCAAAATTGACCCCCAAGGGGTTAAAAAGAAGTTGAAAGTTTATTTAAGATAAAACGGTTTTGTGATTTATCATCCAATCATCCATTTTACTTCAAAACGTGATATTTCCTTACTTAGGGAAGTGGAACTGCCGATGAAGGCTAGAACGGAACTCCGGAACTCTTTGGTGTTTTGTATGTATGTAACTGGTTATGCATTTTAAGCAATGAAGATGGTCGTATAAGTTATTGTAAAATACCAGTTCTGATGGGGTATTTCCTTAGGAACTGAGGGAACTGGTCAAACCTTAGGATTGTGTATTATCATTTACAAATCAAGCATTTTCATTTATGCGTTGTAATGTATGTGGAACTGCCGATAAAGACCAGAACGGAACTCCTTAACGACACGTGTTTTACTTTTGGCAGATATTTCTGATTGATTGCGTAAGTTATGTTAGTTATGGAGCGATGGCGGTCATGCAAGTTTTTGACAAAGATCAGTTTAGATGGTAGGTCAAGTTAAGGAATTAAGGGAACTGATTAATGTAGAGTATTTATGTAAGCTACTCTGTAGAAGAGGTTTCATACTATTGTACCTTATAGTTTCGCTCTGTCCGTCTGTCTGTCCGCAACATAGCCCAGTGGCCATTAATATTAGAAATCTGCAATTTGGTACAGATATACAATATACGTATTAATCATGCCGACAAAGTGGTAGAAAAAATTAGAAAAAAAAAATTTTTTTGGGTACTTCCCCAACTCGTGAAGTGTGAATGATTTTTTTTATTTGCTGTAATCCTATAGTGTGAAATATCGTTGAATAGGTCTTTGAAAAAGTAATAAGGGTCTTCAACCAAAATATTTTTCTAAAGTCAATCTTTTCGGAGATATCCGAAGAACTACGGAACCCAAGCATGGTCCGAAATGCTATTGGCTGGTGTTATACGGCTAATGCTATTGATATGAAGACGTCTTTTGAAATAAATAAGCTACTCTTTAAAAGAGGTTTCATACTATTCTAACTTCTTAGGGTTCCGTAATATACTTGGAACCCCTTATAGTTGCGCTCTGTCCGGACGTCCATCTGTCTGTCCGCAGCATAGCTCAGTGGCCATTAATATTAGAAATCTGCAATTCGGTACAGATATACATATTACATACCATGGTATTGGTAGAAAAAATTTAAAAAAACATTTTTTTGGGTATTTCCTCGACTGGTGAAGTGTGAATGTTTTTTTTTATTTGCTGTAACCCAATAGTGTGGATTATCGTTGAATAGGTTTTTTGAAAAAATAAATAATGGTCTTCAACCAAAGTATTATTCTAAGGTCAATATTTTCGGAGATATCCGAAAAACTACGGAACCCAAGTATGGCCCGACATGCTATTGTCTGGTGTTTTATTACCTCAGGGGCTGCTAATGCTATTGATATGATGACGTCTTTTTAAATAAATAAGCTACTCTTTAAAAGAGGTTTCATACTATTCTAACTTCTTAGGGTTTCGTAGTAAACTAGGAACCCTTATAGTTTCGCTCTCTCCGTCTGTCCGTCTGTCTGTCCGCAGCATATCCCAGTGGCCATTTATATTAGAAATCTGCAATTTGGTACAGATATACATATTAATCATGCCGTGGTAGTGGTAGAAAAAATTAGAAAAAACATTTTTATGGGGTACCTCCCCAACTGGTGAAGTGTGAATGATTTTTTTATTTGCTGTAATCCTATAGTGTGAAATATCGTTGAATAGGTCTTTGAAAAAGTAATAAGGGACTTCAACCAAAATATTTTTCTAAAGACAATCTTTTCGGAGATATCCGAAGAACTACGGAGCCCAAGCATGGCCCGACATGCTATTGTCTGGTGTTTTATTACCTCAGGGGCTGCTAATGCTATTGATATGATGACGTCTTTTTAAATAAATAAGCTACTCTTTGAAAGAGGTTTCATACTATTCTAACTTCTTAGGGTTTCGTAGTAAACTAGGAACCTTTATAGTTTCGCTCTGTCCGTCTGTCTGTCCGCAGCATAGCTCAGTGGCCATTAATATTAGAAATCTGCAATTTGGTACAGATATACATATTAATCATGCCGACAAAGTGGTAGAAAAAATTAGAAAATATTTTTTTTTTTGTTTAGGTACCTCCCTAACTGGTGAAGTGTGAATGATTTTTTATTTGCGGTAGTCCCATAGTGTGGAATATCGTTGAATAGGTCTTTGAAAAAAATAAGGGTCTCGAAACAAAGTTTTTTCTAAAGTCAATATTTTCATAGACATCCGCAAAACTACGGAACCCTATCATGGCCCGACATGCTTTTGGCCGGTTTTTTATTACCTTCGGGGCTGCTAATATACCTACAGGTTGATATAAAGTGAAAAAAAGGAATTTTCTTGTAGCGGCTACGTCACTGGTTTCTAATATCCTAAGGGCCCGGCCACATGACCACGGTGCGGCGTCGTAAACATAAAACGGCGCCGCGTCGGGGTATTGCACGTTATCGCACCGTGCGAAAAACGTTGCGGTACCGTGTTGAGTATCTACTCAAACGACGGGATGAGTTACTCACGTCCGCAGGAATTGCCACTAACACCCTGCACGTGTCCCCCGGGTGGCGCTAATCGAGTAACAAACTTTCGGCTGCTGTACCTGTTACCAATTATTAACCTCACAGCAAGAAAACCAAGTCGCTGCTAACTTCGAATGTGAATTGAATACTGAATACCTACTATTATGTCTATGATGGATGCAAATAATGATAGCTCTCCAACAATTACGATTGGGCCTAGCCTACGGATATGCCAGCTGAATATCGAAGGAATAAGTCTGGCAAAGTGCGAAGTCTTGCACAAAGTTTTGACGAAACATAACGTTGATATCTTATTACTACAAGAGACGCACTCCAGGGATGAGCAAAATCTAGAGGCCAGGGGGAAAATCCCAGGATACAGTCTAGTTGACTCACTAAATCATCCAAAACATGGTATCGCAACCTATGCTAAACAGGGAATATTGAATATCAAGGTCCACCCACAAGTTCCAAATCCCAATTACTATACATCTGTAATTGAAATACAGGGACTGACAATAGCAAATATCTATAAACCTCCCACCAACCCATGGGGAGATTGCTTGCCGACCTTGCCACACCCTTGTGTTTACGCTGGTGATCTGAACAGCCATCACACCTCCTGGCGTTACGACTCAAACGATCTCAATGGCATCAGGCTGAATCAATGGGCGGAGGATAACAACTACGAGCTAATATTCGACGCAAAAGATAAAGGCTCATTCAGGTCGGCTAGATGGAAGAAAGATTACAATCCGGACCTAACCTTTGTTTCACGAGATAGTACCGGCGCCCCTCTCCCCACCAGTAGGAAAATACTCACTAACTTTCCAAATAGTCAACACCGTCCAATTCTGATGGAGGTCGGCAATCAAATCCCATTAGCGCGGTCCATGCCTCTGCCAAGATGGAATTTCCAAAAGGCCCAATGGGGTGGGTTTGCAAGAAACTTGGATGACTCAATCAGATGGATCCCACCAAGAGCTGAAAATTACCAGAGATTTGTGGGCCTTGTCTTGAAAACTGCTAAAAAATACGACCCCCGAGGCTTCAGGAAAACCTATGTGCCCGGTTGGACTGAAGATAGCGAGAAACTTTACCAACACTACAAAGAGTCGGGCGATCAGGAGGTAGGACGCGACTTATTACAGTCACTCGACGTGGAGCGAAAAAACAAATGGGTGGCTACAGTAGAAAAAATGAACTTTAGATCATCAAGTAGAAAAGCGTGGAGGGTGCTCAATAAACTAATGGGAAAAAATGGAGCAAGCAGGCTCAATGCGTCTCAAAAGCTGACAGACTCGATAGCAAACCGCATTGTAGATACATCACGTGTAAAGGGAAATCGTGCAGCTACTAAACATACCAAAAAGCTTGCCCAACATCTTAAGGCTTCCCTCCCAGTGGACGAAAATCTCTCCTGCTTGTTTTCGATTGAGGAAACTACAGCTGCCATCAAACAACTGGCCTTGGGTAAGGCAGCAGGGCAAGATGGTATATATAATGAATTTATCAAGAACCTTGGCCCAAAGTGTGTAAAATGGTTAGCAAGCTTCTTCTCGGACATATTGGCTAGGAACAAACTTCCTCCATCTTTTAACTTCGCCAAGATAATTGCTGTGCTTAAACCCGAAAACCCAGTTGACGACGCAAAAAGCTACAGACCAATTGCCTTACTTAGCTGCGTTTATAAACTGCTAGAAAAGCTATTAGCATACAGGATAAACCCGCTCATCGACAAAATCGTCCCAATAGAGCAGGCGGGTTTCAGAAGCGGTCGAAACTGTGCTGATCAAGTCTTATCCCTTACTTCACATATAGAAACTGGGTTCCAAAACAAACTGAAAACTGTGGCCGTCTTCGTAGACTTATCTGCAGCTTACGATACCGTATGGAGACAGGGGCTACTCTATAAACTTATGAAGGCTGTGCGTTGTCGAAAGATTACAAGCCTAATAAACAACATGCTCAACAACAGACAATTCACTGTCCACCTTGGCGATAAGCAGAGCCGCGTTAGAAAATTGCAAAATGGCCTACCACAGGGTTCAACACTAGCGCCGCTGCTTTTCAACCTTTACACTTACGACCTTCCAACCACGCTCTCTAGAAAGTTCATATATGCTGACGATATTGCACTAACCTACCAGCACGAAACGTTTAAGGTGTCAGAACGTCAACTTACGACGGACCTGGAAACCATTAATAATTACCTAAAAACGTGGAGACTAGTACCAAACGCCAGCAAAACTGAAGTATCAACCTTCCACCTTCACAACCAACTCGCCAACTACAACCCCAAGGTTATCTTCGACGGCAGAGTTCTAGGATACAACCCACAACCCAAATACCTCGGAGTTACCCTGGACCGCTCGCTGACATACCGATCCCACCTCAGTAAACTCAACAAAAAACTGGCAACGCGCAATAACATCATGCACAAACTAACCGGCACGTCGTGGGGTGCTAGCGCTGATGTGCTGCGTACAACTGGACTCAATTTGGTGTACTCTGCGGGTGAATACTGCGCTCCGGTTTGGCTTAACAGTGCCCACACGGATAGGGTAGACACCCAGTTGCGAAGAACCATGCGATGCATATCCGGAACTATACAGTCGACTCCCGTTCAATGGTTGCCAACTCTGAGTCATATACCTCCTCCACACCTAAGAAGACAACAGGCACTGCTAAACGAAGCACGTAAAATCGCTGGCGATCCAAACCTGCCGGTCCATCACGAGTTTCTGCACCCGCCTCGTCATCGCCTGAAATCCCGACATCCGCCCTACCAAACAGCCCACCACCTTATGGAAAAGCCTTTCGATATAGGAACCATGTGGAAAGAGGAATGGAAGGCAAACCCACCTGGGGACGCAGTCTCAAACTATGACGCCACGCAAATGCCCATTGGCTTCTCGACTCCTAGACGGGATTGGTGCCAGTTGAATAGACTGAGAACCGCACATGGGCTTTGCGGGGATTATATGTTCAAGTGTGGCTGGAGAAACTCACCAGTATGTGACTGCGGAGCTCCCGTGCAATCCATACAGCACATAATCCAGGACTGCCCAAAGAGGAGATACACTGGAGTTGCCCTGAATTTGCTCACTCCTGATGCGGACGCAGCCAATTGGGTGAAGAAGCTAGATATAAAACTATAGCATGATATTTGATAAGATTAGTAAGCGACTAATTTGTAGCCATACGATTAAATAAAAACTCAAACGACAAAAGACAAAACTTGGATGCATCTGCATCCAAGTTTTGTCTTTTCTTTGCTCGTGTTGTTTTCAAACCCTGGAAAAATGACTTGGCGGACCTCCTTCCACGCTCTAGTTTTTAAAAACGTATCTTTGTAATCGTCAATTGTTTTGTCGCAGAGGACTGAACGTTCTTCTACCAAAGAAATCAACATATCGGCATCTATATCCTCAACCATCTTTGAAAAAAGTGTATTTACTAGTGATCGTTATCAACGTGCACTTTCCGTGGCACGACGGTTGACAGAAAAAGTAACAAATATGAAAATGCTATTTTGTGCTATCGACACATACAAACTTTATCCTACTTTATTAAAGAAAAATTTTAATGTCATTAATTTATGACCAGAGATCGAATTTCGATCGAATTTAATCAAAATGAATATTCTAGTAACTATTTCAAGTGGAGTAAGATCAGTGTTATACAAGGTGGGAATGAGTATTCGGACAGACTTTACCAATACATTTTTGATTTCAAAAGAAGTAAAAAATATTATGAGACATATGTCATTTTCGGACAAAAAAGTTTGTTTTTTTAATTCTTATTTGTGATTTTTTTATTTTTTTTATACCAATTTAATAATAAATTGTAAGGAAAAAAAATTAATTTCGGTGTAGGTAATTATTTATTATAATTAAAATGACTATAATTTCTGAAATTTTAATACTCTATAAAATACCTGTGTATTTAATTTTTCTGTCAACCATATTTTGCCAATACCGCAGTTGCCGCACGTTGATAACGATCACTGGTGTTTACTAAGTGAGTAAACTGAGAAAGAAACTTGGTGCTAAAAGGATTGTGACGTTCCTTTCAGAAATTATAGTCATTTTAATTATAATAAGTAATAATTACCTACACCGATTTTAATCACTTATTCAAATTACACTGATTAAACCAGTAAACGACTAAAATGTATCAAACAGATTTGGCTGTCAAACGTTCACGTCAAATTGAAAAATCCATTATACAGGGTGGTTAGTGAGTAACCCGACAAACTGGAAAGGTGTATTCCTGACCACATTTTGAGACTATAATGTCATATGAACTTTTCTGGAGTCAGCTTAATTTAAGAGATAATGACAGTCATGTTTAAAAAAAAACTATTTTCATAATAAGTCACTGATAAATGCCTGCACGATTAAAATTCTTACGCTAATAGTTTTTATCTTGACATACTTACAGACGAAAGTTAGAGAAAATGACAAAATGTATCAGAAAATTTTAACCTAAGAAAAAAATATATATTTAAAATAAATTCTTTCCTTACAATTTATTATTAATCATGTATAAAAAAAATTAAAAAATCACAAAAAAAAATTAAAAAATCAAACTTTTTTTGTCCGAAAATGACATAATATATGTTTCATAACATTTTTGACTTCTTTCGACATCAAAAATGCATTGGTAAAGTCTGTCCGTATACTCATTTCCACCCTGTAATCCACTTGAAATAGTTACTAGAATATTAATTTTGATTAAAATAAAGACTTTGCAAAATGTCATTTATAGTACTGTTATATGTCATAAATTAATGACATTAATTTTTTTCTTTAATAAAGTAGGATAAAGTTTGTATGTGTCCGAAGGAGAGTACTATTTTTTGTGGGTACGTACGAGTTATAGAACAAAATAGCATTTTCATATTTGTTACTTTTTCTGTCAATCATAGCCATTGCCACGGAAAGTGCACGTTGATAACGATCACTAATAATTACACTTTTTTCAAAGATGGTTGAGGATATATAGATGCCGATTTGTTGATTTCTTTGGTAGAAGTACGTTCAGTCCTCTGGGACAAAACAATTGACGATTACGAAGATACATTTTGAAAAACTAGTGCGTGGAAGGAGGTCTGCCAAGTCATTTTCCACGGTTTGAAAACAACACATGCAAAGAAAAGACAAAACTTGGATGCATCTACTCAACACGGCACCGCAACGTTAATCTGCAGGCGCCGGTGCGCGGCGCGACAACGTGTGTTTGCCCGATGCAGCACCGTTAAACTGCACGACGCCGCGTCGTATTTTCGCACGGCGCGATAACGTGGATTTGCCCGGTGCAGCACTGTTAAACTGCACGACGCCGCGTCGTATTTTCGCACGGTGCGATAACGTGCAATACCCCTACGCCGCGCCGTTTTACGTTTACGACGCCGCACCGTGGTCATGTGGCCGGGCCCTAACTGATATGTCATTTTGGCTTTGTGCAATGGCTATGACACTCTGAATAACATCCATTTCTGTGAATATTAAGTTCTAAAGATGTGATCCACACAGGATTGATGAGATACCTCAAATACGAGTATATAAATATGCAAGTATATTTATATCTTTTTTATTAACCCATGATTAATTTTCAATCAAAAAGTAAAAAGTAAGACTACTGATAAAGACTACGAATCTTGTTAGCGGCACCTATTTACGATTGGCCATTTGTGCAATTTGTTATAAATGTTATGAATAACCCTCTGCCGCTGATGTGACGTCTAGTAGATACCAGTGCATTGCAATGTCGCCGTTACAATGTGGATAACAAGATTTAATCTTATCACGTCACCAGACCAGTGGCAGTCGTCGTCGTCAGTGGCAGAAGGGTAACGAAGGCTGTCATGAACTGCTCCTTGGTGAACCGAGGGAATTACTGTTACAGAAACAGGATCGATTTTTTTTCAAGCCTGTAGGAGTATCCATCTGCTGGGCAAAGGCCTCTCCCTCAGATCTCCACAGCTCCCGATTCGGTGCCAACTCTGGCCAATTGTTGGCGAAGACGTCCAGGTCGTCCCGCCGTCTTCGCCTGGGCCTGCCTCGTCCCCGCCTAGTTTGCGGCATCCACTTGCTGGCTGTAATAGCCACCTTTCTGGATGCATGCGGTAGACTGTTGAAGTGGCCGGCCCAATCCCACTTTAGTCTGGCAGACTTTCATTTGGACTTATGACTTTAGGTGAGTGACCATGTTTGAGCATCGTAGGTTAGGACGGGCAGGTTACACATGTCGACTTTGCGCTTCAGTGACATTGGAAGGTCGCCCTTCATTATCTCTGTCATGGACCCGTAGCTCTTCCCGGCATTTTGAATACGGCGTTCAACTTCCTTGTCCTGCCTGTTGCTGAAAGAGACTAGCTGGCCCAAGTAGATATACTCATCGACATAATGTATCGTCTGCCCGTCTACTTCGACCCTACATTTTGTGCTGTTAATCATCACCCGAGTCTTTGTGCGATTCATATGAACTTGACGGTGTTTTTATGCGATTTTGTTACGCGTTTTTTTTGTTCATTACCATCACCACTTTATTTACCGTTTTATAAAAGCAAACGAGACTATTGTGCCAGAATAGCAAACAAACATGCGTCTGCTACAAGATAATCGAAAATGACTCCACTATTTATATGCAGTTCGTCAATAATTTGGGTTCGGTAATGACTTGGTTGTTGCGACTGAATAATCGCATAGAACTACCCTTGAAAGCTTGCGTTGCCCAGGTCTTGGAACATTAACTGGATCGATTGGCATCAATTTTTTTTGTCAAATATGACAATTTTCTCGCACTTATCTATTGTATACGCACATACAGAGTGGAAATTCTTTTCACGTTTCTATTCAAGATCAACAAAATTCTACTTAGATTTTTCTCTACTCTTATAGTATGTTAAAAAAACACGGAAGATGAACTAAAAAAAATGTATTTGGTCTTTGGCGGAATTATTATGACCACAGCCAGATCTCCTACTCCTACAGATTGAGAGTAAATCGTCTGTGACAGACAATGACGAATCTATAAGGTTTCCGTTCTTGTCATTTTGGCTATGGTGACTTTAAAACGCCCTATTATTTTTTTTAATGAATCATAGAGTTAATGGACGATTTATTGTTTTAGAGTAAGCGATACTACTAATGAAACACAGTCAACGAGTCTACCCCATTAAATGAGGCAAAGACACAGCTTTCTGCTAGTCATCGATTTCTAAGAATCAACTGAACAAAACTACAATAAGATGTAATACTCATACAGTATATTATGATCATCCTCCAACTCCTCATCAAACCCGCACTATTACACCTTATAGTAGTTTTGTCACCAAAGGCCTACTAAACTTCAGCTCAATTGGCCCTTTCAATTCTTCATCAGGTCAGGTTCATCTATTGTATTGTTATCGAAGTTAAGTAAGCATACTTCTCCTCTCACTACAATCGGCCCACCAAAATCTGGTTCAATTAATCGTTGCAATATTTGTAAGCATACGTATGTACATAACGTAGGCACAGCTACAAAAGTCGGTATGTGATTTTTTTTTATTTTTGGATTTTAACGCCATTTTGAACCTTTCTAGAAGACTATCTATAAGGATTTATTTTATTCAGGATTTATGAATTTTATCATCATATCATCATCATCAGCCTATGATAGTCTACTGCTGGACTTAGGCCTCTCCTTTTAATTACGCGTGTGGACGCATTAGGAGGCAAATGCCTATAATCGCCACGCTGGGCAAGCGGATTGGCGATCGCAGTAATGTTTCCACTATGATGACGCTGCTGCCCATCATCAATCTTTTATCAAATAATGGTCAGTGACACTTCAATCCCTTAGTCGACTCTTACGACACCCGCAGGAGGAGTTGGGGTGGTGACAAATGTATTCTTACTGCCGTCACCACACGGCCAATGAATTTTAGCTATGTGATATCATACATAAGCGGGTTCGATTCCCGGTTTAACCATGAAATAATTCAAAATGCAATTCAACTTGTTTTTGTAAATCGAAATAATGTCTTCTTTCAGTAAGATGTTCCTTTACAATAATTAAGGTATTTTTTCTCCGACGTCGCGATATTTTTTTTCCATACAATTGTTTTAAAAAAAAATTAATGCTGTTTTATTCAGTTTTAAACATAAAAGGAATCGTCTTTCAGTAAAATATGCTATCTATGATATTTAAGGTACTTTCCCTCCATGTGGCATCGCCGTGGGACGCCCTGTATAATAGATCAGTACATACGAGTACAGGCTGATTGCGAGCATCGCGAGTTGCGACATATTTTAATGTTGTATTCCTAGCCATATTTAGAGTCTTTAATGTTATATGAAATTTCCTGGATTCGGCTTGGATTAGAGATAATCAACCCTTTTTCGAATAAGTTCGAGTTGTGATAATACTGATAATAAATACTCAAATATTTAATGCCCTCGCTGGGATTTGAACCCGGATCCTCCAGCATCGTAATCACATTCACTACTAAGTACCTAGGCTACGGAGAAGGCTGACTAATAATATAACTTTAACTTTTTTATTATAGGAACCAGGAGTTGCCAGAGGAAGAGCATGAATTTATTATAGAGAAAGGTACTAGTCATGTAAATAGTCCAATTACAGGGCGACGGATAATTAATGTACAACATTTACTGGATCAATTAGCTGAGATCAATGATCATGGCCCATAATTTGGATGTATTTTTTCTTATATGAAAATTAAATCTCAAAAATGAAAGGGACTGCACTCGAAATAGTCCATTATATTACGGAAAAAAGTTCACATTCGGATACCAGCACCAAATTTTAGTATGTTGTTAAATATGTCATTCTGTATCCAAAACTGCCGGGAGACACTCTCTCAAAGGTCAAGGTCACCAGTAATGACGTCATCAAAATGCCTAGTGCCTAATTTCAAAAAGCGCTTATTTGTTCCTCAACCGCCCAACGTACACCATTGTGTGTGGTATCAATTGAAAGGTTATTAAATATGCTCTAACTTTGTGATTTTGTGTTATAGCGAACATCTAAAAATAAAAAAAATATCATTGAAAGAATAAAAATATTTTTTTACTCTTTTCGTACAATGTACATTTCATCAGGAAACAAGCGATATTAGAAAAAAATATTGCAGTACATAAATGTAGCCAAACTATTATCCTAAAATAAACAGTTTAAATCATCGAAATCGGTTGAAAATAAACAAAGTTATGTCATTTTCTATATTCCGCGGCAAACGCCATACACCTGCCATCCGCCCACCCGCCAGTTCGAAAATGTAAATTGCACCCAAACTATGTGATTGATTTATACTGATAAGATATGAACTAAAAGCCAATTAATTATAAAAATACAAGTTATTTTAAAAATACTGTTGTTATCAAAATAAAATACATAATTTAAGAAAAAAACAAATGAAAAAACATAGTAACTTAGATCAAGGTAGAAAAAAGGTAACAAATGAATAAAAATAACTTCTAACCATCAATAAAAGAATATTTGTATTTATTTAACGTTTTATTCTGAACAGTAAATTCTGGAGCAAGTTCCTTCACATACACAAAGAAGAGTGCAATTTAAAACGTTTTTTACGCATACGCCAACGTGGACAGGGCACAAGTTCTTTACAACTTGCACTTGCATCAGGAATCGTTTTCCACAATGGAACTGTTATATCGATACCTCCTACGTATACTGGTGCAAGTGACATTTTTACCATTTTCGTTTTTTTGCATATTTGGGTTCAAAATACTTATATCTACAAGCTATAAATTTTTTGTGGCGAAATTACCGCTAGTTTTTGAAATAAAGTGGCGTATACTGATATAACTAACACCTTTTTTTTGGTTCGAACGTCGTATACTGAGCTAAGTGACTTGTACCACTATACGCAGTACACTTATCGCCGCGGGCGGAAGTTATACCAGTATGCACGAGCAACACTCTAAAATCTACACATAAAAGTAGGCTCTATTGCTTATTATTTAGCAATATTGTTGTTATTTGATTAGTTGTTATGTTAAATTAAATGAGTTAACCTAACTAATTATAAAAAAAATAGTAGATTACTGCTTGCCAGCTAAGCTAATATAGATAGCTGAATATTAGCAAGGCCGAATATGAATACGAATCTGGCCAGCAATTAGGTAGTGTGTTTTTCAAATATGTAATAACACAGCAACACAACTGATGTTCTTTAATTTTCCCACGATATTTTTTTTCATAACCGTCTTATGTATTTCGAGTGTCCCGTGTTCAATAACAATATATTAGAAGTACATCAATGTAGAAGCTTAGACACTTGCCTGCTAACCGCCTTATATATGTATGGATAAGACCGAAAGGGACAAACTATGTTTATCGGAACGCTAAGTCAAGGGGTAAGAAAATACCGACGGCTGCTCATAAGCATACATATTCTTTGCGAGCCGATATTAAGTATTCTAATTACTAAATTAAATCAGAGCTTACAATATTCCCTTCGGTTTATGTTGAATAACAAGTGGATAATATTCGTAACCATTTAAATTGTTTTCTAATTCATATATAATGTCTTTAATAATATCGTCTTCTCAAACCTACCACCAGTATTGGATGGACGAATGACACGTCGTTTATAATTTTAAGTCTGATAGCCCAGACAGTAAAAAAGTATATCAGCTACTTATACATTGAATTTTGACATACTTACACTAAAACGAAAGAAGCCTACTTAGTAGTTCCAATATATACTTCTTTTAATTTGAGTCTTAAATTCATTACTAAGTAGTTACGTCTTACTGTACGCACCTAAGAAGTATTGAAGTATGTCATCGAATTCGTGTATATATTTATTTTGTAAAAGCAACGCCGAAATATTTATGTTGATGTTATTTCTTCATTTTTTTTTATGTTGGCACAACAAAGTGGCGCCTCTCCACCTGATCGTAAGTGAAAAGTAGAGCCCAAATCGCTTCAATTGTTATATTGCGTTTTGATGTTGTAAGACATGTCTTGATTACTTGAAATTAAAACTATGTACCATTAATCCAGTAGGACACTAAGAATAATAAAAAATATACTTATTTAAAAATGATGGTAAATCAGTTTTATTTTTTTTATTTTAAGCGTTTATTTTTCTTTGTATTTATATACTTTTAGACTTCCTGCAAGGCCCATAACATACAAAAAAATCTTCAACGTATACTGGTACATGATTAATCAATTTAGGCGTATACTGGTACAAGTGACAAATTAGGCGAAAACTAACCAATAAAAAACATCAGAGCAACAACTACGGTTTGTTTAGATATTTACGGTGCATGATACAAAATATACATCAAAGGCACTAAAAATATATCCATATTCATCGAGTCATAGTAAACTACGTATACGGTAGTTGTCTCAGTTCATCAAAAACAAGAACTCTTAAATTTCACGTATACTGGTGTAACTACCATTTTTTCAAAAACTACTAATTATTTCAAAAAAGTAAATATGTAGATTGTATTATAATGTATTTGTTATAAATTCTTGAAAATATCATGAAATTATTTCATTGTATGAGCTAGTTACAGAACTTTGTACCTTTGAACAGCTCTCCTGGAAAATAATGATTTTGCACTTGCACCAGTATACGTAGGAGGTATCGATATAGACAAATACTTTCTCTGCTTTTTTCCAGCTCCAATCGCAGGGATCAATTTTCTTGTGGATAAAGCAAGGCACTTCGTCCATATCTTCGTTTGTTTGTAGAATGGTCCGCTTCAGATGTTGAGTCAGTTTCAGTGCATCTTTAGTTGGTGAGATCGTAAATTAAGGAACATTCCGCCTTGCTATAATTAATTGTTATATCATTTGTAGTATCTCTGGACATTCGTCATCCAAGTGGTGGACGGCCTTCCTCTTTCCAGTAGCCATGGACAGATAGTTTATCACGACATGACTGTCCGGTCGGCGAAGGACGTGACCTTACCATCTTAGCTTATTTTTACAACCTTGAAACTCCTTTTTACATGCTTGTTGTGAACTCTGGCCGTGAGCGCGACTCCTCCTGCCCATCGTAGCAAACGAAGTATGCGATTAGAAGCAATCCCAAATATTTCAGCAATGGACGGATCGCATAAAAAAATAATCAAACTTACCTACAGGCAAAGTTTGTTCACACAAGCTAACAATATAAAGCACGATACTGAGCACGGAAATCTTACATCAGTTCGTAACAGCAGAATTGTTTCAACTAATAATTCATAGTTAGCAGTAGTAAGAATAACGAGCAAATTACTAATTTTAATAATTAGTAGGTTAATGAATATTCCGTTGGAATGACAACTGTAATCTGTGCATATAAAGGTAAGTAAAGTCCTCACTTCTTCCTCCGTGACTATGCTCTCGTCTTCACGCGAACAAGCCTATGCCAGAATATTATTTTACACACAGCCGCCGCTGAAACAAATAACCACCATCCATGAGGGCGAGGGTTTTTTTTAGAGGGACGGAAACTTTGATATTTGGAGTTGCTTGCCCTGAAAAGGATTTACATGCTCTCGATACACGATGATAAGATCGTTAGCTTGTTTGAAGAGACTTTGCCTGTAAGTTTGATTAATTTCTTATGCGGACCGTTCATTGCTGATATGTCTCTGATTGCTTCTCATCGCATGTTATGTTTCGGCTGGAATCGAGCGGGCTGTCGAGTATCTGGTATGCTCATTCATCCCTTTGCCGTTGCTGGAGCTGTAGGTTAATGTCACGGCTGCGTTACTCCATTATTTTCTTCTAGCCTCCTTGTATTTTTGCAGAACCGTAGAATATCTCTGGGCGACCCCAGGGAAGAACTCATGGACGTCGACACGTCCATGAGTTCTTTCTCCTGCAACCTATCCCTGCCAAACACATAATGCCGCTGCGTACATAATACATTCTACCAGAACATGCTGACTAGTTTCGTCTCTCCCGTAATGTGGACAGGCTGCTTAATTACTTATTCCCATCACCTTTAGATGCCTGTTGAGGGTGTTGTTTCTCGAAATAATTCTGATCAACATCCTCAAGTCAATTTGTTCCAACTTCGTAAAGTATCGGGTACTCCTCACGTCATTTTAGCTTGCCTAGAAGTGGTTTCCTCTTTCCACTCTCTCTCCGCTTCTATTTCTTTCAGTTTACTCAATACTCTATCACATACATCGCATGCTATGATAGACAGGCGGAGACACGCTCAAGGACTGCGTTCGTCACTTATGTAATGTAAGGGTTAGTTTCAAGATTGTAAAAATAAGCTAAGATGGTAAGATCACGTCCTTCCGACCGGACAGTCATGTCGTGATAAACTATCTGTCCATGGCTACTGGAAAGAGGGAAAGAGGAAGACCGTCCACCACATGTCCAGAGAGACTACAAATGATATAACAATTAATTACAGCAAGGCGGAACTGAATAGCGGTAAAAACTTTATGTTCACATAATACCTTGTAAACTGTGTGGAAGCAATAAATGATTGAGTATTGAGTATTGAAAGCATCTCACCAACAAAAGATGCACTGAAACTGACTCAACATCTAAAGCGGACTATTCTACAAACAAACGAAGATATGGACGAAGTGCCTTGCCTTATCCACAAGAAAATTGATCCCTGCGATTGGAACTGGAAAAAAGAAGAGAAAGTATTTGTCTATATTCCAGTTCCATTGTGGAAAACCATTCCTGATGCAAGTGCAAGTTGCAAAGAACTTGTGCCCTGTCCACGTTAGCGTATGCGTAAAAAACGTTTTAAATTGCACTCTTCTTTGTGTATGTGAAGGAACTTACTGCAGAATTTACTGTTCAGAATAAAACCTTGAAATATATATATACATAATATTCTTTCATTGATAGTTAGAAGTTATTATTATTAATTTGTTACCTTTTTTCTACCTTGATCTAAGTTACTATGTTTTTTCATTTGGTTTTTTCTTAAATTATGTATTTTATTTTAATAACAACAGTATTTTTAAAATAACTTGTATTTGTATAATTAATTGGCTTTTAGTTCATATCTTATCAGTATAAATCAATCGCATAGTTTGGGTGCAATTTACATTTTCGAACTGGCGGGCGGGCGGATGGCAGGTGTATGTTTGCCGCGTTTGCCGCGGAATATAGAAAATGACATAACTTTGTTTATTTTCAACTGATTTCGATGATTTAAACTGTTTATTTTAGGATAATAGTTTGGCTACATTTATGTACTTCAATATTTTTTTCTAATACCGCTTGTTTCCTGATGAAATGTACATTGTACGAAAGGAGTAAAAAAATATTTTTATTCTTTCAACGATATTTTTTTTATTTTTAGATGTTCGCTATAACACAAAAAGACAAAGTTAGAGCATATTTAATAACAATAACCTTTCAATTGATACCACACACAATGGTGTGCGTTGGGCGGTTGAGGAACAAATAAGCGCTTTTCGAAATTAGGCAGCAGCCATTTTGAGGATGTCATTACTGGTGACCTTGACCTTTGAGAGGGTGTCTCCCGACAGTTTTGGATACAGAATGACATATTTATTAACATACTAAAATTTGGTGCTGGTATCCGAATGTGAACTTTTCCCATACATACGTGTCCGTAATATCATGGACTAAAATTCAATTTTCGGTGTGAAATGTGCAAGAGAAATTTAATGTCAGTTCTGATGAACGCTGCGATGATAGTATGGATGTAAACCATAAAAGCTGTTTCAGCTATGGGCTCATGCATAAATCATGTGAGGTTTTTTCGGCTACTTTTTGACGATATAGAAAAATACACGAGAGGTCTCCTTGTACCCCCCCTCCCCTAACGTGATCTTTCGTGATGTTTTCTTGGACCCCCTCCCCCCCCTATAGGACCTCGCATGATTTATGCACAAGCCCTATGATGTCTATGGGATCAGGATTTTCTCATTAGGTAGTGCTTACTTCTCAATTTAAAATGCCTGACCTTACTCCTAAATTATATTTGGCAACTCAAAACACAGTTTGTGAGTGGTGAGAAAGAGTAGCAGCATATTGCATGGCCGATGCCGCCAAAAAAAACAGACTGCAATATCTCAACGAAATGTTATTTTTTTAAGTAGGTAGTAACACTACGATGTACCTATATATTATATAAAGTTAAATATCCCATATACCACTGAAAAAATATCGAAGCTTACCAACGCCAGAGGTGGAATTTGAACCCAACGTCCTCAGCTTTCGTGGCTGATGCTTAAACCACTGGAGTGGCCGAGTGGTTTAGGCAACAGCCGCAAAACTAAGGACGAGGCTCCAAATCCCACCTCTGGCGTTGGTAAACTTCGATATTGTTTATTTAGTACCTAATGTACCTATATTATGACATCAAATATTTAAATTAGTGAATGTAATATTTTTTTTAGGATCTATTTTTTTCTTTTAACTGTAATTCTTCAATTTACAGTTGTAATTGTGTATAATAAATAATAAAAGTCTTAATGTTTTACCTATGTGCATTTTTATTTTTATAATGAATGCAATTTAATTTAGTAAAATAAGCTCCCTAAAACCTGATAACTGCTGGTAAGTCACATAATAATTATACAGATGTAATGCACAATTCCATTCATTTGGCTTTTCACGGAAACTACTTCACCAAACATTACACCGAAGCGAATTCTGTAAATGTCAAATTAGTATGGACTCGCAAATGTGCGTCGTTGGCACTGTGCATGTGCAATCGTTGGTGGACTCTTGTGCGTTTGACGCACACAGCAGTGGGAAAGTTGAATGTCTACGAAAAGCTGGTGGTAGTGAATACTGAGGGCCTATATTCAACAGTATCGTGTTTCGATCAGAAAAAATAGTTTTTTTTTTAAATTATAGTGGACAACAAGTGGGCTTGCCTTCCCAGTTGGTCAAACAGGCATACTCTCGAACCAAGTCAATTTTGTTCTTCCGCGGATTTTTTTCTCTTACTATTTCCTAATCAGAATACGATGCTGTACAGTCGCCATCTGATATAGCAGAGCGGCCAGGGTACTCATAAATATCTGAGCAGGCCTCTATTGGCAAGCTCAGATATTTTTGAGTGCCGTGGTCGCTCAGATATATCTGATGGTGACTGTAACAAATTGATTGATCTGTATTGAAAATCCATTTTCAGTACAGATTTTTGCCGCACTAGTGCGAGAACTGTTATATACCTATAAAAATATTTTTCATCACACTTGCTGTCTAAGCGCGCCATTGCTTGCGCGCGTAGCGGGAGTAATAGAAAAGTGAAATTCCCTAGGGAGTAATAGAAATGTCAGTACGTAATTTAATAATATTATGTCTTAAAACTTATTTTTTGGTTGGCAAGTGTGATGAAAAACATTTTATGCATCACGGTCGGTAAGCGGAATACTAACTCGAGTCATAAAAGCCCTCCGCCTAATGGCGTCGGGCTTCTAACACTCTCGTTAGTAATTCCGTGCTTACCTCCCTTGATGCACAATGTACTATTACACGCATTGGTTACAAGCCCGATATATTAAATCTGTCTTTTGCATTGCATTGAGACGACTCGAAAAGACAAGGATAGTCTTATAAAATCTATCCCTCTCTGTCTTTTTTACCATCTAGTACTTTGACAAGTGTAATTATTCAAAAGAGGTAGTAATAAATTACAAACTCGGCCGCTTTCATTTAAAAAATCACCAAGGGTCAATGACCCCGCTCGGTAAAATGAGGTAGTGTGCGTGAAGTGCGCGTGTGTGCGAAATGGGGAAATTTGACAGAATCTCAAAAATTTCCCACTTCTATCCGACCCTTAATAAATAATTTGATTTGTGTTTTCGCAATATGTTCAATAGATGGCAGCACCAGCTCTCTCTAGCTATTCTAGAAAACTGTAAAGTATTCTAATAGGAGGTGCAGGCATGTATTGCTTGCCCTTAGAGAATGGTCAAAGGCGCCTAGCCTTGTAAGGGATTGCATATACCCGATAAAATTGACCGGTGGTTGCTAAGACCGAGTGATCGAGGGGTGCAGGCATCAGCCGCGAAAGCTGCGCACGTGGGTTCGATCCCCACCTCGGACGTTAGGTGATCTTGGTCGTTTTTCTT
This sequence comes from Thaumatotibia leucotreta, assembly GCA_025490895.1. Classification (NCBI taxonomy): domain Eukaryota; kingdom Metazoa; phylum Arthropoda; class Insecta; order Lepidoptera; family Tortricidae; genus Thaumatotibia; species Thaumatotibia leucotreta. The sequence goes on from JALPQI010010339.1 coordinate 28,403, forward strand.
TGGTATAGGACATCTAATATTAATAAATCTAATGAAGCCAAGACCAAACTAGATATACCTATGCTTAATGTGTTATACTTACTGCCTTGTTTACTTATTTGTGATACTTATAAAATAATTATTTGCAACATTTTTTTATAACTTCTAATGCAAGCATTCTTAATGGGAACGTACTATTAAATTCTCATGAAATTTCTAGAAAACTTTTGAGTATGATCCTGCAATTTAAAGAAGGTTCTGCAACTTGTCCATTGCTAGCCGTAGCTAGTTGGAAAGTAAAAGATACGTTAGGTTTTACTCGATACTAGTCGATACGTAATACATTATACAGTGTGTGGCCTCCGGGGTGAAAATTTAAATGGTGCATTAATAAGCTAAGCAACAATAATTTCCACATAAGTATAGTCATTAAAAAAACTTTTTTTTTATTATTTGCATTTTTTTTCTTGGAATATTTGTTATTATGGGTTCTCTTACATGACTTAAAAGTTATTAATAACTTATCATTTTTGTAACATTGAAAAAAGTACAAAAACTTAAAAAAAAACGTACCAAATTATTGTAAAAATAAAACCAAAATAACTATTATGACTCAGTACTTGGTATACTATCTTGATGTCTTGCGACTGACAAGTTCCGATATCGTGATGCCGAGATCCAGTGCTTCGGGTCCATAACTTTGAATAACAATATCTCCAAACTTGTCAATTTTTAAAAATCGGGACCTTTACAGGATTATTGTGGATAGCCTAAGAAGTCACCCATTTCATTTTCCTCCCGTGTTCAATGCCACACACTGTCTGTATAGCGATCACACTATCTTGGAACGAGCGCGATGGCCTGCAGTGTTATTCACTTCAGAAACCGCCTTGCTAACAGCGCTGTGTCAGCGCTGCGGCAGCGTCAAGCCTAAAAATGGTATTCACTAATGCACTTTAAACGACACTAGCGCTCGGCGACGAATGCGGCGTGAGCTGGAACTATACTGCGTCGATAGTTGCCGCCTACAGTTCGACGACGAGCTGTTCTATGTTAGTGAATACCATTTTTCGCAGCGCTGCGCTCTACGTCGAAGTGAAGGCTGTCTCGTCGTCGAGCTCGTTGACGAACGCAGCGTCGAATGTGTGAATAAGAGAATAGCATAGCTGCTTTGTGTATCGAGAAAAACCTAACGTTACCGATACTTGAAAAGTCATGGTACGGCTACAACAGTACCATGAGCTGCCGCGGCGTTATTAACGCGCGTTTACTTTATATCCGGCTCGCTCGCGCCAATACGCAAGTACTTACCTACGAGCGGGATGGATAGAAAGTAAACACGCATAACGTTGCGGCAGTTCATGGTAGAGCTACAGTTTGTCTGAAGGTTCTTTTATTTACGTTCAAAATTGTTGAATACACTTAAAACTATATTAGCCAGGGGACCTATGTTTCAGATTCACCTTCCAAGCGAAGTTGTCGCAGCGCCTAGTGCGTCAATATTTAAAATTATGTTGAAAAACTGGCTTGTCGAGCAGGCTTTCTATAACCATAATGAATTATTTTTATAATAAGAAAATTTTATTATTATACCTACTGGTGTATTTTTAGAATTTTATTATTATACTGGTGTATTTACGTTGTGTACATAAATGTAAATGTTAATTGACATGTAAAAAGATTTTACCAATAAATATGATTATCATTATTATGATTATGATTAATTTTTACATACTTATTCATTTAATTGGATTGACAAAGGGAATATACACTCTCGGTTAAAGCATACGGGTCGGGTTAGTCGGGTATAAACTTTCATAGAAAATATTGTAAATGGGTCAATCACTTTTTTTATGTCACTCGTTGCCATGGTTACGTTCTCCTGGGTCACCCTTAAATTCACAGTTTAATGGCATTAAAATTGACAAAACTTTGAATTTTTTGACAGTTATGGGGCCCTTCCAAGGTGGGTCACCCACTAATCATGATAGTAGACAATGTGGGACACTTTCCCCTAGCAAACTATCACACTGTTGTCCCCTGGGTGATGTGACAGAATAACAACATAAAAAAAGTGATTGACCCAAATACGCTCATTTCAAATATTTTTTACTTAAATGTTAATAGAAAAAATGGAATCCAATTCCATTGAAGTATTTCTGATATTTTCATCTAATCCAAAAAATAGGTAATTTTGTCATCACATAACTCCATGGATATAATAATAGCAAGAAATAATTAAAACGCCCCTTTTTCCGTACATAATTGGCGATATTTTTATCTTTCAAAAAATTTACTAATGTAACAATAAACATTAAATAATTCTCCTGAATCATCCGTCCCATACATCCTAGATCGCGCTTGCGTTTGTTTTTAAAGTTTAAAGTCACTACCAGCCCGTCCGCGCCGCCGCAGTGCGTCCGCGCGTCAAGAGATGGCGCTGGCGTCGAGATAGATCGCGGTATCGTTTGTTTACCTTAGAATACTTAAGTAGTTGAGTAAAATTTTATGTAAGTAAGAATATTGTACTTGGCTAACACGGTCCAATATTAGGAAACCTCGCTCCTCTGATGTACTTGTGCTTCGGTATGATACTCGGAGACTTGGTGACTGTATATTAGAACCTGCGGTGTTCGTGCTGAGGGAGCTGCTCCTGCGTTCGTGACGTGGGTCGGCGCTCGCACTCGAGCAGTGTTGCCTTTTTTTGAGATCTGTTGTAAACCTCCTTAAGACACTAAGTCTAATACATTTTCTACTGACCAAGTCCCCCTGGTTTGATTCATCGACGCGCCCTACGGTCCCACCTCTACACTAACGATAATTTTTTACGGATTTTATTATTAATTGAGAACAATTATAATATAATCTGATGTTAAAAAAGATTCTACCTTTCCTGTAAATATTAGAAAAACATTCCAAATGCCATTCCGTTGCCGGACACCAGACCGACAACATCGTCAACTCCTGATGATGCCTCGTAGAGAGGCGAAACACGTATCGAGTATAGTGTTATTGGTGGTGGTTTGTTATAGTTATTTGCGTACCTATTTGTTTTTGCGGCGGGAGGGTGGGAAAATGAATTGCATGCAAAAAATACGCAAGTAATTATAGCGGGTTACACTAATTAACTACACATTGTGTATCGCGGAAGAGCAAAGTAATATTGTTCATCCATTAAAAAATCAGTTTGAAATCAGCCTGTTTGCAGTATTAACTATTTGACCGCGCGTGCAGTCAGAGAGTTTTACGCAGTAAGGTATCTATACCAGAATGTCAGTTCAATCGGTCCTGTTGCAGTACTCGTAGTCTCGGAGCAAATTGGATTTGACCGTGACAGACGGACGGGCCGATGGGCAGACACGAGTCACACCAGTAGGTAATACTTTACGCGATTTATTGTTCCTTTTGGAGTACGGAATTATAAAAATAGAAAACAATATGAGTGAAATGTAGCTCATCTTAATAACCCATTAACTCAGAGTCACAAGGTCCCTTTTGCTACATATTGTGAAAAAAACGAAGTATGTATGTACCTACTTTATAAAACTGTATTTTCGTATTTTTTTTATATCTTTAAAAATCAGCTTTTTAATTTTAAACTACGATAATGTTGGCGTTGTTAAGAGACAAAAGTTCTTCTGTCTTTTAATATTTTTTCGAATTATCTTAGATTTTGTGGAACAACTCAGATTGTCTTATTACTTAAATATTTTTAAGTAGAATTTTTAAAGTAAATTATTTAATAATAAGTTTGATTTATATTGTATTAATGAACTGAGCTTTTCATTGTAATTTATCTTGATAATGAATAATTGAATAATCAATTGATTGACGGTCATATTTATAATATCGATAACATCCGGAAATATTGTCAAATAACTTTTATATTACTATTTTTTTTTTAGTTCTTAAAACTTTATTCGGTAGATAAATAAAATAATTACATAATAAATAGGTAAATAAAAAACCTTATAACACTAAATTAAAACTAACAAATAACACTAAATTAAAACTAACAAATTAAAACTAAATAAACCTAAAATACATCTAAAAAATGGGCCCCCCTTGGCATGGTGCCGAGAATGCTGGCAGCATTTCCCCGCTGTATGGCAATACTAATCCTTTGCGCGAGGAAGCTGTCAGCTCTTCGGTCACCGGTGGTGTCGACCAGCTTTTTGGTGAGTTCTTTGTGGAGCTGGATAGCATTGGGATCCCACGGGCCTAGGGTCTCAACCCCGAATGGCATGAAAATGTATTCGGGACCAAGACCCCTGTACTTATGAGCTTTTAGCTTTTCGGCCGCTTTAGCCGCCGCACCTGCCTGAATCTGGTTCCGGAGAGGTGGGAAGGGGCCAGCGTGTCTACGCAGGTAGCATCCCACACTAATACCCTCCCCAACCTCCATGGAATCAGTGACATCCCGTCTGGTCTCTTGCCGTCGTCTCTGGCTATGCCGGAAGGCTCTAATATAGCGGGCACGTTGACTGAGGCGAGAGACCGACGAATGATGTCATTAAGTGCGGCGTGTCTTGAAAAGCGACCTGCACTTTTTTGACACGACAGCGTCGACAGCCCGTGGTGTCCCAATTCGTCGACATCACTTCCGCAGGGGCACCTGTGTGGAGCACAAATTCGGATACCAAGCCGAAGACAGGTAGCCTGGCGAAGAGTGTCGGGTTCAAGGAAGGTACCAGTGTTAGGCGACGGATATGCTCGTAACCATTCACCAGACTCCCTTGTTCCCGACGCCAGTAATCTGGCCCGTTCTGAGCCTGTACTTCGACTTAGTAGGGTTTGAAAGCAAATTTGGCACATAATGTCGTCCCAGCTCCTTTGATGATTTGGAAGGGTTGAGAAATCTCGACTCGGGCAAGCGCTTGACCAAGCTTTTTTGGCTTCCTCCAGGCCCACAATCTCATAGTTTGCGGGGAGACCCCGTAGAATTTTGCCCATGAGATTAGCTGAGCTGTGGATGGAAGACAAAAAAGCTGGCAAGGACACACTGAAAATTTTACGAATCCCTAACCCACCATGTCTGATGGGCAGGGATGCTAGGGTCCAAGATTCGTTGTTGAGCTGAATGTTCAAAATTGATTCCAAAGTAGATTTTACGAGGTCATCTGAAGGGAGTAAAATATTCTTGAATTTCCATATAGGGCTACAACGTAGGACATACGTTAATTAAGGAACGAAAAGGCAGGAATTAATAATGGATACAGCGTAATGGGGACTTATTTCAAGAAGACTCTCTGTATAATTTTTGAATTTAGATATAGAATTTTGTCAAATAATATAAAGAAAATAAAAGCACCGTATATATGTGTACAAAGATAAATGCATGCTTACAAGCTTTCGTGTTGTAACAATGCGGCAAGTTGCCAAGTTCCATGAATGCCTAATAAACTTCCTGTTCAGTGGAATGTCACCTCTTGAGTACAAACGAGGCACTCTATAAGGACTCGCAAGAGCACAGCTAAATAAGCACATTATGCCAATGACTGATTAATAAGTCACAGAGCGCTATAAACGCACGTGTGTAAAGTTCAAAGTTTTGACACTTCGGTGACGTGGCATCTAAAGGTGGATTTACACTAAACGAGCGAATGGTCATTATATCCCCTACTACAAAATCAACGAATTTCGACGAATTACGTTTTGCGTAACGAACGGATTTTGTAGAGTGGGGATAAAACGAGCATTCGCTCGTTTGGTGTAAGTCCACCTTTAGCAGCAGAAGAAGACTCAGGGCTCACTTTTAAATTACAAAAAGTCATGTTGAATCAAGAGCTAAAAAAGAATTGGCTGCGAACCTTACCAAATGGCACTTAAGTTTAAGTAGGTAGGTACCAACGAGAGACTCTAAAATTTATTATGATGAGGATAATATGTTACAAATCAGACTTAATATTTCGGTCACACGAATATTGGTCACACGGGATGTAAGCAAAATATTTTCATTGACCAAATAAATATTTGCGTAAACAGCCGCGTAGGTGTGTAAACAATATTTACTATGCCTCTGGTAAAAACACACTTATATAAGAGATAGCTTGTACAATTTTATAAAGATTAATTACCTTTTTGAGGGCAAACAAACAATATTAATTTAAGGCGAGAAGCTCAGGCCACCCTGACCTATAATATTACGATAAAAAATTACAGGATAATTCTGGGAATCGCCCCAAGTGTTTTTGAGTGAAAACTACACTTGAAAAATGTAATTAAATGACATTGCTGGTTCAATGACTGAACTAGATATGTTGTGGCATTTCATAACTACTTTGCAGTCCTAGGACTGCAAACAGACGGATGTAACCTATTTTAAAAAGTAAAATACGGAAAAAAACTTGCAAAGTGATAGACCATCTTGGCATATCACCGTAAAAATTACCTAACGTCAATTTTATTTTTATATTATTTTATTTATTTGGGGCATCAAGCAATACTTACATAAAAAATTTACAAAACTGAGTGTACAGTAAACAAAGCCAATAAAAGATGTCCACGAAAATACAATAAACATGCAATAACAAGATAGAGCGTGCGCATTTATACTAATGTTAGTTAGTAACAACATAAGTTTCAGTTAATATAAAGTTTGCATGTACGTGAGTGTGAGTTGTTGGTGTTGAGTAAGTGCATTGCATATCACCGGGTAAAAGTTTGCCTCAAACAGTTAAAAAAAAATTACGTAGATGTTGTTTTTTTTTAATGTTGTAGATACGTTTCGTTTTTGACTTATTTAATTGTATACTGTGAAAATGAATTCCGTTTTTTTATTGCATTGCAAGTTTGAGAAAAGCACTATACTTACCTCTCCTGCTAAGTTTGATAACCCGGTGTTTGTAGTAATTTGCTATTTTATTAGCTTTCCTGCCACAGAAACGCCGACCGTTTAAATTACAATGAAACCCAAATATTTGTAGCTATTGTAAAAGTTATATGTATACAAAGAATTGGAAGGATGGAGCAACATACTCGTAATTATTTATTAGTATTAGGTATTTAACTTTTTCAATTATGGTCTTTGTTATATTTACCAACAAAGAGTGGGTACATACAAAACTTTGAAATGAATAATTATGTTCGTAGTTTAGTTATTAATGTTCGGAATCTATGAATTTCCATCCTTTATTATTGTAACAATAATACTTGTTCAGTTTTGTTTGTTTTGTTGTTGGTTGTGTTGTAGTACCTTCGAAAGATTAAGTACAGATGTCGCTAGTGATTAGTTTCACAATACCAGTGACTAAATTCGCTGTGATTCACGGAAGATGGTCTGGGTCACGTTTTATAAAGTTACAATTTACAATTTCGCTGTTTGCCTCTCTTTCTAGCCAATATGTACGTGCATTAGAGAGGCAAACAGTGAAATTGTAAATTGTAACTTTATAAAACGCGACCCTGGTGCAATTGGAAGCACGTTGGACCAGCAATCCAGAGGAAGCGGGTTCCAATCCCGTGACATCCAGAGTCTTTCGCAGTTGATTTGTTCAATGGTAAGCACATCTGTTACGACATTGTAGATTGTTCAGTTTTGTAAAGAATACAGTATTTTAAAATTATAACCAACGTGAGACTCAAACATATTTAAATATTGATAAAACGGGTTAGTCACGGGGGGGTCGGTCGCGGGTCATGATGAGGATCCTCTAAATGGATCGAAACATGTCGAGCAATTATCAACTAAATTACGTGAGTAACCCGTTTGGTCAATACCTATTTAAATAAGAATACAGTATTATTCGTTTCAGAGATGAAAATAAAAAATAAAATGAGATAGTATGATTATGATGGTCCTGTATATCGTTTGTCGATGTTGTTGTCACACTCTAACAAGTTTAGTGTGCACGTGTAAGAGTGACGCATAGCACGATAAACGATAAAGTGATGTCAGCGACGCGACAAAATCACAAAATGAGCCGCCCCTGCCATAAGGGAATGAGGTTCATTCTCGGACTCGTATCTCACATTGTGACTATCTGTGCTGACGTAGACTATGTAGCTTGTAGATCTCGCTTTGTGCATTTATTATTTTATATAATTATAGAAGTTGTATGTTTGTTGAATACGTAACAATAAGAATTATCTTTGTTTATTATTATTATCCTTTATTTATCTCTCTTTTTAAGTTAGGTTTTTTCTTGTAAAATTGTCTATAAAAGTCTTTTTTTATGTAATAAATTCTTTAATACATGTTATTTTAATAACATAACATATATTATTATACTGTTTTATATATTAATAACATGTATTATTATACTGTTTTGAAAAAATAAGTCCACCTGAGTTTCTTACTGGTTCTTCTCAGGAACAGTGTAGGGTTAGAACCAGTAGTAGATTTTTTTTCTCTCTTGATAGTGTCAGACAATTCGAAAATGCTTATTTATAAGCTAACTTGAATAAAGAATAGTTAAAAAAAAGAATATAACGTCGCGTTAGCACGGGGTCAGTGCTTGAGTATGAAGTTCTACTCTGAAAAATATTTTTTTTTTTATAAAAAGGTTACTTTTCACTTACGATCACATGGATTGGAACCGCTATGTTGTGCCAATATAAAAAAAATGACGAAACCTGATGACGAAGCCCGTTGCGGATTGCGTTATTGTTTGTTTTGTGCTGCTTAATTATTATTATTATTTTGTTCCCACTTGATGAAACCTGCGCTGTGGATTTGAGACGTCACGTTTTATTGAAACTGTATGAGGTTTGTAATAAAGATTAAATACTTTAAAAAAAATATGGTCAGTTAGTTGAGTTTCTTAGAATTTTCGATTTTCGTTGGTCGTAGTAAGAACACGGGTTATGTATGTAATCATATGTAAATAATAAAGAAATAAATAAAATAAATATCTGAGGACATGTTACACAAATCGACCTAGTCCCACGGTAAGCTCAATTAAGGCTTGTGACGTAGGTACCAGGCGACGATATATATAATAGATAGATACATATAGATATTTAAATACATAGACAGCCATGACCAAGGAACAAATATTTGTGATAAATAAATACACAAATAATGCTCTCGCCGGGATTCGAACCCGGAACCTCCAGCTTCGTAGGCAGGGTCACTACAAACTAGGCTACGGAGGTTGACATGTGCAACAGATAGACAAAACTTCAATCGAAGTTCGCGGTAGTTCCAGTGTGCTTACAGTCGTCTTCCTCGCAGACTTGTGGGAGCGAGCCGGAAAGAAACTAAGTCCGCGTTAATAACGCGGAGGTAGTTCATGGTACGGCTACTAGTTTACTGCAATTTCGCCGAAGTATTTTTCTCATAAAGGGTGAATCAATTTTTTTCTATCTGTTATTGCCATGGTTACGGTCGCCTAAGTCACGCTGGTTTTATGCAAAATTATGCTACTTAATTTATGAAAACATGTTACAACTATAGTCCATGTTTGTAGATGGCTCAAGGAAGGAGAAGGAAAGGCTGGGGATCAAGGAAAGGGTTTATTAACACCAGAAAAATGCATGTTTTCATAGTTTATGTATCATAACTATGCATAAAACCGGCGTGACTCAGGCGTCCATAACGTAACCAAATATAACGTAACCAGGCAATACCAGACAGAAAAAGTTGATTCACCCATTTACACCCCATTCCCAACCAACTCATGGCAGATGATTCACTTAGCATACATTTACCTAATTATTTGGGTGAATCAACTTTTTTCTGTCTGTTATTGCCATGGTTACGGTCACCTGAATCACATTAGTATTATGAATTATGCTACTTAAATTGTATAGGTAAACAACTTGTCAATTATAGTTAGTGTGTCCACTATGATGACGCTGCATCATCAATCTTCAATAAATGTATGGTCAGTGACAGTCCAATCCCTTAGTTGACTCACATTGAGCGCGGGGAACTACCGAGGGTGGTCCATTTTCGCTACAAAGCGGAAAATTACGGGATCGACTACGAGCGTAGCGCGTAGCACTCATTAGCAATGAAAGTGTTTAGACCAGGGATCGGAACCGGTTTTTTGGAAAAACCTCGATATAGCTCAATATTTTAGAATGTTTTACACTCTTTATGTATCATTCAACATTTTATGTAATTATTAATATCATAATTATGGGTTAGTTTTTAGTAAAACATCCCACTTTGTCGCTTACCACAAAGACGAGATTTCCTTGTATCTTCATATGAATAAACTGACAAAGCGCCTTTATGGCAAACGACAAAGTGGGACGTTTTACCAAACTCACTCACATATTTTTTAATAAACAAAAAAAATAGAAACCAAAGAACGAAAAAGAACGGAATTCGAACCGTTCTTTTGTATGGAGAAAAAACCGGTATCCGATCCCTGGTTTAGACAGCCATGGGAAGTCTTGGGGAGTTTAAGGCGTCTATAGGCGTATTTGTCTTCGGCTCACCCCAATCGTATTTGTGCCCGATTATTTCCCTAAGTAGGTAAATGTGTTCCGTGAAACGACTGCGAAGGTTATTGTCTCAGGCGGATCGCAGATAAAATTTTAGGGCTGGGTTTGCGAAATGCTTTGCGGGTATTCTGGGATTCGTTTCATCAGTAGGCAAAATCGCGTTTATTTCTATGTATTTTGTTAGTTTTATTTTACTTACTTTATTGTTTTTATCTGGACCGGAGTGGCTAATGATTTTTATTGTGCTTTTTGTATGATGATCATGTTCTTTTTCTTGATTTTATTTTCGTTTTTCAAACTACGTTTCATTTTATATGCATGTATTTTGTACTGCATTAACCACTAGTGTGTAAAAAAACAATGATTGTACTGAAATAGTACATTACGACACTAGTGCAAAAAAGATGGAATTCGACACGAGTGGCGACGTTTTTAATTCATCACGAGGTACGAATTTCCTTTTTACACGTGTTTGATGATGGCCCTCGGTTGTTTTGGACCTGACGTAAAATGAGGTTCTCGCACTAGCGCGTAAAAATGGCACCATCTGTACTAAAATAGTACATTACTACAAAAGTGCGAAAAACATGAAATTCTAACTTAGTGGCGATACTATTTTAATTTATCGCCACTCGTTTCTAACTTCATTTTTTATCGCACTTGTATTGTAACGTACTATTAAATAGGTACCCACTCTATTTACAAGAAACTTCATTTTCAGCCGTTGCATCGTAACTCGTTGAAGCACGTCTGCCACTTACTCCAAGAATGCTCGTATCGGCTAGTACTTCACAATAACTCGGCAGAATCCTTTGCTACTCGTAGATAAAATTCCTGGCAAACGGAACTAAATGCATTTGTACTTATAAGCTGCATAGACAAAGAAATAGTAAGAGGGTATTTCTCAGTTAGGTTTCAAAATATTAAGATGTCCCAAGATATATTTTTTGTGAGTTGTCACAGCCATATACATAGAAAGTTAACGTTACCTAAACTTAATTTTCTATGTTTGTAAACACCGTGGGCTTTTATAACCCGAAAGGTTTTAACCACGCATTTTGATGTAAAAACAAACAAAAAATATTATATGCCAAATGTATGTGACAATCAGACAAGTTAATAAAACCTAACGATGTAGGTACATAATTGAATAGCAACGTACCTAATTAACATTTGAAATGCTGTGCAGCACTAGGTACATACAATTATAGGTCGCCTTTCATTATTGCTGTCACGTTATTATTATTATGCGATTGCAATAGTTCCAAGCTTTCAGTTGTGAAGCTATCTTAGTACTCCAATGTCTTTGGTACTAATACTGCCTTTGTTTTACACCGTCTTGTTTGTCTGATAAGTTCATTTTATTTTTCGAAGTAGTGTTTGTTAGGAGCAGGTTTTTATTTTATTTTATAAGCTGTAAATCAAATATCATAATAATAATATTTAAGTATTCTTTGGATTTATTGCTTCAATGTACTTGCAGTCTCAATCAGATATAGTAAATTGGGATAAGATGAAACGGTTTACAGAATGGGGAAAGATAAAAAGTCGTCTTTCTGGCACAGCGTCCATTGGTAGCATTTTGTTTTACCCCATGCAAAAAACGGTTTCATTTTACCCCAACTTACCTTACCTCGGTGGCCAGGCTGCGCACAAACATCTGACCAGTCGTCTATTATTATATGGCGTTAGAGTGAACGTTCACGTTCAGATATTTTTCAGGACCGTGATCGTCCAATATATTTATCTGCAGTCGTATGTACTCTTCGTTGGTTATTCCGAGGACCCTGGACATGGAGTTAAACTGCACAACGCTTCTTGAACACCACTATTTATTTATATTTAATACACTTAATAAACATTGTTTACTCGTGAAGATCTATCAGTAGAGTGACTTTGAAGGCTCATCATACATAGACAATTTGTATGATGAAATTGATGAACTTCCAAATTAAAATTGTATTAGTCAAGCACGAGTCGATTGCTCGACTAACAACCTTCATAATAACTTGTACTATGATTTGGAAAGCTAAGTATACGTTAGGTTTTACTTGATACGTAATGCATTATATCGTGCTAGCACTCTCATTGGAGCGAGCGCGATGGCCTGTAGCACTGTAGTACCATGAATTGCAAAGTAAAGACACATAAAACGTTCTATCGCGCTCGCACTGAGCAAAAGCGATAGCCTGCTTTACGTATCCAGTAAAAACCAAATGCCACTGATCCTAACAAAGTTAAAGTCCTGCTACCGCGAACACCTAAGTTCGTAAATTACGGAGATTTTGTCTCTGTCACTCCGCTGAAGGCGTCATTAGAGTGACAGAGAAAAAGCTTCGGTGTTCGCTATAGCAGGCCTGGCCTACTGCCAAGAAAATCGAAATTCGGAAATTTTAGGATTTTTGTCTGTCACTCAAATGAAGCCGTCATTAGAGTGAGAGAAACAATCCGCGAAATTGAGTCGTTGAGTTCGCTGAGTTCCGCTAAGTTCTTAGACAAGTTGCCAATTCGTCGGCTGAGAATGCAATTGTGCTATATCCATTTTCAAGCAAAATCGATTTTTAATGGTTCTTGATAGCATATTTTTTTGTAGTT
>JALPQI010010340.1:0-27414 GCA_025490895.1 Thaumatotibia leucotreta
TAATTCACCGTTCCATAACTTATATGATTTAGGGTTCATTATTCGCAAAGCAATACGTAGTAGATTATATTGATATTAGTGATCTTCTGATAACAATTTGGTGTTTTATTCTAAAAATTCAGGATGGACGAGAATCGATTTCTTTGATGTTCTCGATCCCATGTGACAGGAGTAATAGAAAAAAGCCGGGTCTTATTGGGTTGCTATATCTCGTATCTATATCTTATGAGTTATTTATTGCTGTTTTAATTATTACTCATTGTAATTAAAATATCAAAGTATCATATATTATATTAAATTGACTAAGGCAGAGAACTCTTGATAATTTTCTCAATAACCTTAATAGAATTAATATTTTACAGAAATACTCGTCATATGTCAAATATGCAGAACACAAGGCCCTGGAAAGGATCAGAAACATTGGTATTTCAGCTCACATAGACTCCGGAAAAACCACACTTACAGAGCGAATATTGTTTTACACTGGCAGAATAGATGCTATGCATGAGGTAAGATACACATTGACCATTGCTTAAATTATGGATGAATATTATTTATAAAAATTGAATCTGATATATCCTTACATGTTTTAAATAAAATTGATAATCAATTAAGAAAAAAAAGACTATTTTCTTAGAAATTACTCTAAAAATATTATAAGAGACATTACTGTTCAGTATTAATAAATTACTGTACTACACCAATCTTACATTGTTTGATCAGGGACCGGAGAGCGCACACAGGTGGATTTTCTGAAATTTCTGGCCAAAACTCCAATGTGTCAAGTCAACTATAATGGTCAAGTGACTTTTTTTTTCGAATCTGTATGCTTCTTAGCATTTAATGACAATCCTTATTACAACTAAAACGAACGTTTTGATTACTACCCACGTTAACAAAGTATCGACTTCTGATCAAAGGCTAATTACTTGCTAAAGATAAGTTTATTTATATAAGATATTCTCGTGTTTTTAAAGTGTTTAATGTAATTTATGTTATGGATTGTGAAGCTGGGGGTATGTAACCATGTATTTAATATAATGTATACAATTTTTAGTTATTCTGCACCCAAGAAAAAAAAAGTTTATTTACAATCGAAATTTTACTTGCTGGATGCTAATATCATGCTACAAAGTTACGAATTCAATAGAATCTAGCTATTGCGTGAATATCATAGTAAAGACCAACATATTAGCTAAGGTTTTTTGATAGTTTAGGCTGCTAATACATGCTACTCTGTTTTTTATTAGACAATTATCAAGTAGAAGTAGTAATCACGAAAAAAGTTAGTTTTTATTTTTTCTTTGTTTTTAGGTTCATCTTCTCAGAATATAATCATAAGTCGACAACAATTGCTTGAATATTATAGAACGTGTAAATCGAATGATAATAATGAAAAATTTAACAATCTTGTTGATAGAGTATCAAGTTTCTTAGGTGTTGGGGATGATCTAACAGATGGCTCAAAACAATTGTTATCTAAGTTCATATTCGAATACAAACAGAAGTGGGCCTCTGCTAGAAGAAACAGTGCCTATTTCAATAGAAAAGAAAGCAATTGGCTTAGTAAAGGTATTTGTTTTGTTGTCAAGAAACATGTTTTAAAGCAAGTTAGCGGAAGACCTTCTAAAGATTTCTGTGAAAGCAGTGATCGATCTAAACGCAGAAAAACCGAACACTTACGTAAGGATAATACTAGTAGTGAACTTTTGTTTGCTGCTAAAATGAACTTCAAAAGAGATGGTGATCTGAAATCTGCTAAACAATGTGAAACTATAATTACAAAACAAGAAGCCACTACTGGACCACCTTACATTCCCTTCACACCAGATGAGGCTTTAGCACTTGTGGTTGGAGCAAAACTTACCAAGTTCCAATACAATTTAATTAGGAAAAGTGCAAGTGATCATTACTGCAATATCTATCCTCCTTACGAAAATGTTACTTCTGCAAAAAAGAGATGTTATCCCAAAAATATACTGATCAGTGAATCTTCTGTAACAATGGCTATGCAAGACTTATTAGATCATACAGCAATGAGACTTGTTCATTCACTGCACGAAGTTATTTCTTCGCTCTCTAAAGACCAACTTGATACATTGACTTTAATTACGAAATGGGGTTGTGATGGTACATCTGGACAAGCTGAATATAAACAACTATTTGAGGATGAGACGGTTTCAGATTCAAGTATATATTTGATAACCATTGCTCCAATACAATTAGAAGTAGATAACATAAGCGGAAGTGGTAAAACAATTATATGGAGAAATCCAACTGCATCTTCACCGAGAAGTTGCAGACCCTTAATGCTCCTTTATGCCAAAGAGTCGACCGATTTGATTAAAAAATGCGTCCAAGACATTGAATCTCAAATAAACTCCTTAATACCTACTAAAATAGAGCTCAATGGTACTGAAATACAGTTTCTGAAGCATAATTTAATTCTGTGTATGATCGATGGAAAAACCGTTAATGCTATAACTGACACTAAATCAAACCAAAGATGTTACTTGTGTCATTTGACATCAAAGGACTTTAATAGTATACGTCTTAGTATATCAAGGAATATTGTCAACGAAAATTTTTTAAATTATGGGATATCCCCACTACATGCTTGGATTCGCCTTTTTGAATGTTTACTTCATGTAAGCTATAGACTAACTATATGTAGGTGGCAAATTCGAAGTGCGGAAAATAAGAGTAAAGTAGACATTAGAAAAAAATACATCCAAGAAGAATTTAGAAAAAAAATGGGCCTCATAGTGGACAAACCCAAACCCGGATTTGGTAGTAGCAATGACGGGAATACAGCAAGAAAATTTTTTCATTGTTTCGAAGATTCAGCTGAAATTACTGGCATAAACAAAAATTTAATATATCGCTTTCTTATAATCCTTTTGGCTCTCACAAGTACGTTTCCTGTGAACCCAAATAAATTTAAAATTTATTGTTACAAGACAGCTGTTGTCTTTATCAAACATTATCCATGGTACCCCCTACCAACAACTGCACACAAAATCTTATTTCATGGCCATGAAATAATAAAAAATTGTATAGTGCCTTTGGGGTTACTCTCAGAAGAAGCTCAAGAATCCAGAAATAAGGACATAAAAATGTACAGAGAAAGTTATTCGAGAAAATTTAGTCGCACCCAAAATATAGAAGATGTGTTCAATAACCTTCTAGTATCATCTGATCCTTATATAACAGATATTTCGCGTAAAAATTACAAGCATGATTCGAAAATAAATGATTATCCAAAAGAATTAAAGTATTTATTGGACATGTAAAAAAAAAAAATAATAAAACATAGAAAATAAATAAAGAAACACTAAATTGAACTTAAATAAAGCTGTTATTTAATTTAATTGTGTTTTTATTTGATTATTTCAGCGTATCTAACTTTTTTTCAGTCCATTAGTTTTGGCCAGAAATTTCAGAAAATCCGCCTGTGTGGAGCGGTTTAAAAAAAAAATAATGGTTATTTCCGTTCTTCGGTATATAAATTCCAAGTTACGCAGTTCCAAATTTCAAGTTAGTAAGATAATACGTCGTTGTAAATTACATAAAATATTGAGTAAAACATAAAGGGTATAAAACATTTTAAAATATTGGGTTCTATTTATCTAAAATACCGGTTCCGGTCCCTGGTTATGACTTTTACAGTGATACTTTTATTACATAATGATTACTTTGAAAAGTTTGCACATGCTTGACATTTTGTTTGTTTCACTAGAAATTTTTCTGTTCTAAAATGATTACATTTGTTTTTAGACATTTATAATTTATATTGCTGTCTTATGAGCTTTATAAACGAATGCCTGAGACAATATACAACGGTCTGTGTTACATCATTCTTGTAAACATAGTCTGTTTATTATGAGAAGTGCTATTGAATGACATTGTTTCATATAGACAAGTCTATATCATAATCATATATTACTACATACACTGTTGCTATTTAGGTTCTTTTTTACAGTGCAAGACCTAAGTGGATGTGCCATTTGCCCTTGAGACTCAGGCTCTTGGTTATTTCTATGCTTCAGACTTGTCTCAGTTTGGTCTACCTTGTATCTATGTGGCACGGGCTTATCCCTAATTAAGGCTTGTTAGGAAGCCATAAAACTACTTGCAAGTTCAGCTCAACAATACTTAAGATGATGTTAACTCAGTTGTAGGGTAATTTAATTTTACTCTTTTTTCAAGTATCAGGTTTGATCAATAAAATATGAATGTTTTATCAGGTGCAGTACTTCTAATCAATTAGTACATTAACAACACATTGACTCCCTATTGAAACTATTCTTAAAAACACATATTTTTAGTGAAAAGTTTACCCTAACTTTGTCAGTGCTACTGTCTCTCTCTCAAATTACTTTTTATATGGTCGTGCAGGCTCTTTTAATTAAAAAAGGCACATTATTTAACTGTAACAAAATTCAAATATATCATTAAGCCCGGTTTTCGTTTAGTGTTCTGAGCGAGTATTTGCTTGTTCGTGGGAATCGTGGGCTGACGAACGAACATTTTGCTATGTGAAATCCTGTTTGCATCTGTCCAAGAACGAATGAATGCTCGCTCAGAACATTAAGTGGATATGCGGCTTTATTTATTTTAATTTACACAATCAATCGTAAATTTTAAATAAAAATGTTTCACACAGGTAAGAGGCAAAGACAACGTAGGCGCCGTTATGGATTCCATGGAGCTCGAGCGACAAAGAGGCATCACCATCCAATCTGCGGCCACATATACAATCTGGAAGGAACACAACATCAACATCATAGACACACCGGGCCATGTAGACTTCACCGTTGAAGTGGAGCGAGCTTTGAGAGTCCTAGATGGTGCTATATTGGTATTATGTGCTGTTGGAGGTGTGCAGAGTCAGACCTTGACAGTGAATAGGCAGATGAAGAGATACAATGTTCCGTGTTTAGCATTTATTAACAAGCTGGATAGATTAGGAGCGAATCCTGAAAGGTATCGTATAGTTTGTAACCTCATTACACTATAATTTTATAATTATTTCGTTTTAGACAGTTAGGTCAGGTAGCTAATGCTGGTACGTTTAAATCATAGTTCACTTTACACGATTTCACTGCATGGATAATAGTTTATCATTCTATTAAATTTTTAAACTGAAAGTCTATTAAGTAATAAAAGTATATGCGCATTACTGGGACGTTATTTTGTGCGACAAATCCTATAAGTAAGTCTGATAAGTATTAAGAAAGCGAAATAAGTATTATGTAATAAAATAGGTACTGAAGTATTTGTTATAAAATCCTGTCTAAGTGTCTTTATGGAAATTTGATTGCATACCAATCTTACGATAAAGACGAGTTCGAAGAGAGGGTGACGAAATTGTCACATTGCAAGACACGTTTAAGCTATCCTATTTATTGGAGCACCTAGCATTGATTTTTCACTGTTTCATCCAGATTCATATTACCAACGTTTCGTTGATGACCTACCAGAATACAGTAATTTTATACAATTAGCACCAAAAGTTATATCAATGTGGTTGACCGCAATCACAATCGATATACTATTGCATCATCACATTCGTCTCTACATAACCTTGTGTAAAAAGATCCTTTTGCCGTGTATTGTCATGTCAATTTCTACGTTTTATTTCAGGGTACTAAAACAAATGAGGTCCAAACTCAACCACAACGCAGCATTCCTCCATCTACCCATCGGTTTAGAGAAAGAATGCCAAGGAATTCTAGATCTTATTGAAGAGAAAGCTATTTACTTTGACGGGGATTATGGCGAGAAGATTCGACTCGAGGAGATTCCGCAGGACAGAAGAGCAGAAGTGCAAGAGAGAAGGCATGAGTTGGTCGAACATTTGTCTAATGTTGACGAGAGTTTAGGTAAGTTTCTTATCACTTAACATGTCTGCCTCCTTAGCTTAGTTGGTAGTGACCCTACGAAGCTGGAGATTCCGGATTCTAATCCCAAATTTGTGCGTTTACGAGGATCACAAATATTTCTTTCTTGGTCATGGATGCTCTTTATATATATATCTATATTTATCTTTGTATATGTCATTGCTTTAATAATAAATAATAATAAATAATAAATATTTATTTGCAGTAGATATAGTATTTACAGAAGATCTTAAGCTAAAATACAGGTCCATATATCTAGACTTAAATAAGTCATGCAAATGTTAATTACATTTTTATAGCTCACTTGCTAAATTATACTACTATTACTAAACTTACTATTACTATAAATATTACAACGCTACATTTTATATGCAAAATATTCATTTGTACTATAAAAACATTTTCCAACTAGCCAAGTGAATAGTTTCCGCCTAAATTGTTTCAGAGGCAATTTAGTGAATTGCTCTGGTAAATGATTAAATATCTTCTCACACATAGCATAACAATGTTTACCCCTCATGGCAGTTTTCATTTTTGGAAGCACTAGCCTATCCGGATATCGTGTATTGATCACAGTTATATCACTCTTCTTTTTAAACATTTCATAGTGCAACTTTACAAATATACATACTTCATAGATATATAAAGTGAACTGTTAAAAATTTCATGTTGACAAAGTATTCCTGGCAAGACGTTGGTATATAAATATTGGCAATTGCTCTCACGCATTGTTTTTGCGCTAGAAAAGCACGATGGATATGTACGGAATTTCCCCATAGTACTATACCGTATCGCAAATTAGACGCAACATAGCCGTGGTATGCTTTTAAAGCTGTTTTTTTATCTGCTACTCTTGTTAATCGCCATAGGACGAATGCAAACCGATTAATTTTTGAGCAGACCTTGTCAACATGTAGTTTCCAGCTACAATGATCGTCCAGCACGTAGCCAAGAAAAGTGGTACTGTCGCACTCTTTTAAACTGTGGTCATTGTATGCAATACTAAGATTAGCCTTCTTCCCCCTATGATTAATAAATTGAATTAATTTAGTTTTTTCAATATTCGCTCGTAAATTATTCGCAGTAAACCAATGTATTATATCAGCGATGGTATTATTAATTGTGTCATTGAAGTTCAGTTCATTGTTGTCAGGGATAACTACCGATATATCATCCGCAAATAGTGTACAATCATAGTCAGTAATTGATGGTAAATCATTCACATAAAGTAAGAAAAGAAGGGGACCTAGAATCGTCCCTTGTGGAACTCCCACTCTATTAAATCTCGTATCTGATTTGAAGTTCTCCTCTATGTTTTCGTAATTTATACTACCAATTTCAACCATTTGGAGGCGATTTGTGAGATAGCTTTCAATCCATTTCTTGACTACCCCTCTTAAACCATAAACTTCACATTTTTTAACTAGGAGGTCATGCGAAACACGATCGAAAGCCTTACTCATGTCGAAAAAGATTGACACTGTTTTTCTGCCTTCATCTACATTATGAATAATATTATTTATCACGTTAAAACCAGCCAATGTAGTGGATTTTCCTTTTTGGAAGCCATGTTGTTGTACGCTTAAAATTTCGTATTTAGTTATAAAAGACATCAACCTTTTGTGCATAGCTTTTTCTAAGACTTTAGCTAGGATTGGAACGAGTGTTATTGGTCTGTAATTATCAGCTTTTAGTTTGTCCCCTTTCTTGAAGATAGGCTTAACGATCGATAATTTTAGTTTGTCTGGAAAAGTACCTTGTATAAATGACAGATTTATTAAATAGGATAACACCGGGGCAATTAATTCTCGAGTTAATTTTAGAATGTCAGTTGGAATGTCATCATATCCAACAGACCTAGTACTATTTAGATTTTTTACTATTTCAGAAACCTCCCCTGCGCTTGTAGGCGAGAGGAACATATTGGCATAGTTATTAGTAACACGATATTTATATTGAAATAAGTGAGAATCTGGAGGAGAATTATTCGTATTGTTGATAAAGAAATCATTAAATGCATTAGCTACATTGACGGGTCCATCAAATACCCTGTCATTAACAATAATTTTATTAACATGTTTTTTGCTATTATTATGTTTTCCCGTATCTTTGTTTATGACTTTCCAACTCGCTTTAGTGACATTTTTACTTTTTTAAATAAATGATTTATTATCTAATCGTCTAGATGCAGTTATGCATTTCTTAAGCTGGTTACTATATCTATTATACATTAATTTATTTTCAGGCGTTTTATCTTTGTAATATAAGAATCTTAATTTACGTTTAGTTTTAAAGGCATTTCTTATACCTTTTGTTATCCATTTCGTATTATTATTCGAATTTGAATTTCTTACTTTCGCGAATGTAACTGGGAAGCATAAATTGAAAAGCAAGGTAAACATCTCATAAAACTCATTAAATGCAGTATCAACATCTATTTCGGCATAAACCTCATTCTAAGACAGGCTATCTAAGCACTGACAAAATTTTGTAATATTCTCATGGTTAAAGTCCCGTTTCTTTATGTATTTGAAAGACGGAGGAATATGCTTGCGAAGAAGCTGTCCAGTATTATGATCTGAGAGATCCAAGGGAAGAACTTCACCTATGGCGTAAGACATGTTAGATACGATTTGATCAATACACGTATTTAATCGTGTTGGTTTTGTTATATGGATATGAAAATTGTGGTTTTGGATAATTCTCTCAAATTCATAACGCGAATTGGTCGGTTGTAGCAAATTTATATTAAAATCGCCTGAAATAATGACGTTAACTGCTTTTTTCTTGGTGATTCGTAACAGACTATCTAGTTTCTTTAAAAATATTTCAGGATTTGTATTAGGTATTCTATATACACAGATAATTATACAATTTATGTCCACAATTTTTACTCCACATATTTCAAAATGGTACTCTGCTTTAAGTTCATTTAAAAACTTAAGTGGTTTCACTTCTAAATACTCTCTACACAGTATGCAAGTGCCACCTCTTCTTCTGCTTCTCGAAAAACAATCTGCAAGTTTAAAGCCGGTAATATTTATATTGGCCTCATCACCGAATTTCACAAATGTTTCAGAGAGACATAAAAAATCGATATATTTGCCGTCATGGTCTAAGTCTTTTAATGTTATTTCTAAAACATCTATTTTGTTTAACAACCCCGCGATATTTTGGTGCAATAGTAAAAAAGAATGGCTTTTTTCAAAATCATTTGCTATTATGTCATTGTTCTCGAAAAAAATCATCTTCTGTCTGTGTGCCCAATGAGACAAAGTGATCGTGCTTTACATTATTTACCAAGGGTGAGCTACAGTGTATTTTATTGTGCTCATTATACGTAATGTTGTTAAATTCTTCAATTTCACTTATGTAATTTTTAAGATCTTTGAATATCGTTCGCATAGCACTATTATTTATGAAACCTGACGCTCTGTTAAACATTTTACTTGAGTATGACAGATGTTTGTTACTATCTAGAACGTAAGCAAATTGATAGTTACAGGCTTCATTATACAGTAAGCTATTAAATAATTCAACGCGTTTATTAAACAGAGTGCCAAATTTATGCAATCTGAAATTAGGCAAACATATAATTATATTAGTGTGCTGGATTTCTTCTAATTTAGTTCTTAAATATTTAATGATTTTAAAATAATTCACTGTGTCCATAAAGTCCACATCTCCAATAAATACCACACAATGGTCTAGCATAGTGAAACCTTCAAGTTTTGATTCCAGTCCTTGCAACAGATGGTATATTCCAGCACCTGATTTTATGTAATGGCAGATGTCGTCCGACTCAAAAGTATATTCCGCTGATTCCAATATCTTGTTATTGGTGTTACTGCTAATAAAGCAAATTTTACGTCTTTCTTTCATAGATGGCTGGATGGATGCTTTCATAGATTTCATAGATGGCTGTTTATCTGCCGATTTTATATTTTCAATCTGTTTTGTTTTAGTTACGTTTGAGTAAGTGATACTTGATCTTTCTTCTAATGTGTCACACGACGTTGTGACGGTGATCGGAAACATGAAGGGTTCATTTTGAGCTTCTACGTCTGTTGGTGTGGCCTCGTGCTGGGAGCATGCCGGTGAAATGAGCGGCGTGTCATCATCACTATCTAGTACTTCTGTCCTTTTAACTTGTAGTAAATCTTTTTTAAAAGGAGTCAGTCTTCTCAGCGGTGTTTTTTCTGTAAGTATTTTTTTATAGATTTCCGTTTTTTTCTGCTGATCTTCTAGTGCTCTTTGCAATTTAGTTACTTGTGTATTAAGGCTATCTACTTCTTCGTTTGCGCTTGCTAACTTTATTGTTAAAGAGCTGACTTGGGATTTCAGTTCATAAATCTGAATGGATTCCGATGCTGTAATGTTAGGGAGGCTGTGTGAGCTAATGTCAAGTTCGGTATCTCCTTGGGAATCAAATACTGACTCGGGATCCGACAGAACTTCATTGTCTTGGGTTTTCGGTAAAGGCTTTCGCATTGTAATTTTTCCATGATCAGGCGTTTCATAACTAGGCATGGGTGGTCCGGGAGATTCATTCGGTATCAACACAGAGTTTTCGAGCGTCGATTGCAATTTTAATGAGTGATCCTTTATTTCTTGGTCTTTCTTGACTGCCAAATTTTTAAAGGCCTTAATTGTATTTTTTTCCTTATGTTGTGTACATTTTGGAAGAGCTTTCATACAATTTTTACATTTCCATGATTTTTTACTAGCACTTGTCATTAAATCATATCTCTTGTCGCTGGACGTGCAATTTATGTGAAAAGCGGAGTAACACAACGAGCAACATAAATAATGTTTTTCTATTATTTCACTTGTGCAAGTTTTGCATAAAATAATTTTTGTGTTCGATTTTGTCATCTTTTGTTTTTATATTTATTTCGTGAACGTAAATCGGAACGTTTTTCTAAATGTCAGTTTGACGTTTTATTGTTTTTGTAGGCTTGCAACACTTTTCGTCCCGTCCCGGTTGTCAAGTCGAACTAAGATGACAGATTGCCGTATCAGCTGTTATTCTTACCGCTAATTTCTTCTAAAATTTTCTAAAAAGTAACTGGTTTTCTTCTAACTTTCAAATAATGTGTAGTGTTCAACGGTTAAAGTGTTTATCTTACCGAAGTGTTTATGTGTTTTCCTTCACTGTTCTCCGTGATTTTTCGTGGAAGATAACCTAACAAAGGTTAGCACTTTTGTTTTCACACACTTATTGAACGTTTATAGCAAATTATTCCGAGTTTTCAATTTAATTAGTGTACAGTTCTTTAAGTAGATGTTTACTTGGCCAGAGTTGCCAGGAATCCAGGCTTTAATGACTATAGGTCAGATTGTCCCGTGATATTTATTTATTTCATACTTATAAGGGCCTATATGGCACTTAGGTACGAAATGGCAGAATCTGCTAGAGTTCATAAAAATGCTGCGTTTAATTAATACCCGGTGGTTACGTTTCCTTAATTACGGTGTACATAATACAGTGTGTAAATCTAATACGGGCGATCAATTAAACCAGGCATGGGATTCATTAGTGTAATCATGGATTACAAGGTTTTTTTTAATTACTCTTAATTTAGACCCCACAGATTTTTTTTAAGATTATCGGTGCAGCAATGTAGGTACGAACATTTGTTATTGTTGATATGGCAGTTATGTCATCTGCTTTTGAAATTAGCTGTCAACGAGTGCTTGACTCGCGTATGTTGCTCTACATTGCGCGCCGAATTATTTTGTATGGAAAATTTTGTTGCTCTAATTTTAAGTAAAAGTTATTTGAATGTACTTATTATGTCGTAAACTAACACCCGTTAAGAGCTTCGCCCGTATTAGACTTACACCCTGTATATTCCGTTCGTTTTGCTTTAGCAATATCCTTTTCATATTTAAATATGGAGTCACCCCATAGTAATACGCCATATTTCAAAACATGCATAACTCTATCATAGTCTTTAGAGCAGTTATTATTTTATGTGCTGTGCACAAATTTTCTTTATTTTATTTATTTCATGTCGTCGGCTGACAAGCAAATCTCACTTTAAAAACTGTCAATACTCTTAGCAACCTCTTATGTCAGTATTGAATGAGAACTTAGATATTAGATACGACCTCTATTTCAAGTAGGTATTTGTTACTGTACCAAAACTAACTAAGTTTTGTTTGTCAACCGACGATATTAGCAATTATCCTTGAACATTGAAGTATGTTTTCTTTTACAGGTGAACTATTCCTCGAAGAAAAAACCCCAACTGTCTCAGACATCAAAAATGCCGTACGCCGCTCAGCCCTCAAACGCTCATTCACACCAGTCCTACTTGGCACAGCGCTCAAAAACAAAGGAGTCCAACCACTTTTAGACGCAGTTTTAGAATACCTACCCCACCCAGGCGAAGTCGAAAACATTGCCATGATCAATGAGAAAAAAGGGGAGGAGGGGGAAACGATAGTTCTAGATCCTTCTAGAAATGGGAATAAGCCGTTTGTGGGTCTGGCTTTTAAGTTGGAAGTTAGCAAGTTTGGACAGCTGACGTATTTGAGGTGTTATCAGGGGATGTTGAAGAGGGGAGACAATATTTTTAATGCGAGAACTGGGAAGAAGGTAAATTGTTATATTAGTTTTTGTCTTACCCCCTTATTCATAAAGGTCTCCTTAGCAAGCCTATAAGTATCTTTTCACCACACTTGCTGTCTAAGCGCGACATTGCTTGCGTGCGTAGCGGGAGTAATAGAAAAGTGAAATTCCCTAGGGAGTAATAGAAATGTCAGTACGTCATTTAATAATATTTTGTCTTAAAACTAATTTTTTTGTCGGCACGTGTGATGAAAAACATTGTATGCATCACGGTCGGTAAGCGGAATACTAACTCGAGTCTTAAAAGCCCTCCGCCTAACGGTGTCAGGCTTCTAACACTCTCGTTAGTAATTCCGTACTTATCTCCCTTGATGCACAATGTACTATTGCATTCGGTCTTATAAGACATATTGATAACACCGATAACGTTCTAACGTCGATGTAAGTGCGAAAGTGGCACATGAAACAATAAACGATAAAAGTGGGACCACCATACAGCCGCCTACAGTTGTATTCATAAAATTACCGTACGCTGCGTGTTCACGACTTTAATTTATATTTTCAGGTAAAAATCTCGCGGTTAGTTCGTATGCATTCAAGCAATATGGAGGAAGTGAATGAGGTAAACATTTTATGATTTATTAATATCCCTAGCTACTATAGAATGTAATAACACTTGTACCTTATTTTCCTATTGTGGCGACACATTAAAGGCAGAATGTGCGAATATTGTCAACGGAGAACAGTACCATCACGCACATGACTAGTTGGACGATATCTCGCGGCGAGATAGGACTACCCCTCCTTTCACATCATCAGCCATGATTAGTCCACTACTGGACGTAGGCCGCTCCTATTAACTATGCGTATAGACGCATTAGGTGGTACCTAAATGCCCATAATCACCACACTGGGCTAGCGGATTGGCGATCGCAGTAATGTGTCCACTATGGTGACGCTGCTGCCCATCATCGATCTTTTATCAAATAATGGTCAGTGACACTTCAATCCCTTAGTCCACTCTTACGACACCCGCAGGAGGAGTTGGGGTGGTGGCAAATGTATTCTTACTGCCGTCACCACACGGCCACGTCCTTTATTAATATATTAATTGGAAAAGCTGGGAAGTTCTACCGCGTGATACTGTCCCAAGAGGGTGTCCGCCAGTTCTAAGTGAAACGATGTTTTGTCTTATTTATCAGACTGCGTAGAAATACGCTGTATATTGTGTCGGTTCATATAGAACGGTACCTTGTCACGACAAAAATAGACCAATAGAATAGTGTTCTGTAATAAAGTCCATTTTAAACACCGTGGCAAGGTAATTTTCCGTGTGCACTGACAATGAAAACACAATATTGTTCGTCTTATATGGTAATCAAAAGGTTAATTCTTGTCAGCTTCCATAGCCTAGTTGGTAGTGACCCTGCCTACGAAGCCGGAGGTTCCGGGTTCGAATCCCGGCGAGGGCACTATTTGTGTATTTATTTATCACGAATATTTTGTTCCTTGGTCATGGCTGTCTATGTATTTAAGTATCTATATGTATCTACCTATTATATATATCGTCGCCTGGTACCCACATCACGAGCCTTAATTGAGCTTACCGTGGGACTAGGTCGATTTGTGTAAGATGTCCCAAGATATTTAATTAATTCTATACATATTTTTAAATAGGTGTTCGCCGGCGACATATTTGCACTCTTCGGTGTAGACTGCGCCTCTGGTGACACTTTTGTGAACGACGGGAAATTGAATCTCTCCATGGAGTCTATATTAGTGCCTGATCCCGTCGTCTCCATGGCCATCAAACCGAAGAATAATAAAGATAGGGACAACTTCTCCAAAGCTGTTGCTAGGTAAGAAACTTGTGACATGGTTTGTTATATTAATTTACCCCATTTGTCATTAAATCCGGTCATTTTATATCGGGGTCAAACTGTTCTTATATATGATTTTCGTTATTATTTATTAACCAGTTCTTCAATATATTTTAAAACATGTTTGCAATCTGTAGTTAGAAGTTAGAATGACGGAATAGTACATTTCGATGCAAGAGCAAAAAAAATATTTTTCGACGAGGGTGAAAGTTGGAGTTAAAAAGAAGTTTTTACACGTGTATCGAACGATTTTTTAACAAGGGCCTTAAAAAGAGAAATATACGGACGCGAAGCGTGCGCAAAGTTTACTTTTCCGCACTAGTTAGGAATAAGGATTTTCTTTTATCAGTCAGTCAGGTTAAATACAATTATGATAGAATCTTACATACGTAATTTACTTAAAACTTGGCTAGATATGTGAAAAACTAAGAATGTGATTAGAAACTAAGATTTTCTTACCTACATCTGTATTGATTATGACAATATAAGCGTAATTTTATGATTTCTTTTTGCACTCAGGCGTCCTTAGACTGCTTCATTCGAGTTTTTATTAGTACAACTAAAATGACACCCCTATTTTTTTCCTTTTTTGACCAGGTTCACCAAAGAAGACCCAACATTCCAGTTCCGTTACGACAGCGACAACAAGGAGACCATAGTCTCCGGTATGGGCGAGCTGCATCTAGAAATATACGCCCAGAGGATGGAGAGAGAATACAACTGCCCTGTCGAGCTTGGGAAACCTAAAGTCGCGTTCAGGTAAATGTAACGACATCCTTAGGTGTTAAGGGTCATTCTCTGAAAGTTTCCCTGCGGTCTAATTGCCGCGTCCCATACAAAATGTATGAAAAGGTTGTGGCAATTAGATCCAATCACAGGCAAACTTTCAGAGAATGACCGTTAGGAGGGGGGTGTGATTCCGCGATTTTGCCGCGCCGATGTCGCTATAAGTACATACCGTGCTGACCGAAATCGGTATGGATCTGTGGTATCCGCGGAGTGCTTCGAAGCGGACACATGGATGAGCTTTTGTTTACGTTACAAATATTCCAGTTTGGTTACGATAGCAACAACAAGGAGACCATAATCTCCGGTATTTGTCGTGGTAATTAGATCCAATCACAGGCAAACTTTCAGATAATGACCGTTAGGAGGGGGGTGTGATTCCGCGATTCTGCCGCGCTGATATCGCTCGAAGTACATACCGCGTTGACCGAAATCGGTATGGATCTGTGGTATCCGCGAAGTGCTTCGAAGTGGACACAGTGACGAGCTTTTGTTTAGGTTACAAATATTCGTTCCGTTACGATAGCGACAACAAGGAGACCATAGTCTCCGGTATGGGCGATCTGCATCTAGAAATATACGCCCAGAGGATGGAGAGAGAATACAACTGCCTTGTCGAGCTTGGGAATCCCAAAGTCGCGTTCAGGTAAATGTAACGACACCCTTAGGCGTTCTCTGAAAGTGTGCCTGCGGTCTAATTGCCGCGTCCCATACAAAATGTATGAAAACTATTATCTGATATTTGGGTCAAAATTCTTTTCGTTGTCTTATTTTGTGTCCCTAAAAAAAGTGAAACATTGGTGATTTTTGTATGGGATGATGTTGTGTTTCAATTTCTGATGTACCTATGGATTAAAATCTAGCGTGAAAAAGATGTACAAGTGCACCGGATTTTTTTATATAGATCGAAACAGCAACCAAAAGCCTGACAGAGTGGTATGAAACAAGACAACGAAAAGAATTTTGACCCATTTGCGTAAAACTATACACGAGTATATTAAATAATCACGAATATACATTTTACAGAGAAACGATGATGTCTCCTTGCACGTTTGACTACCTTCATAAAAAGCAGTCGGGCGGAGCCGGTCAGTTCGCCCGTGTTTGTGGCATTATGGAACCATTGCCGCCTCATCAGAACACCAGTGAGTTTTACTATAATAAATACTACCCCTAGCTACGAACAAATAAAACATGGAAGCCGCACGCCATACTAAATTGCCTATCAAAAACGGGCCTGAATTTTAGTTGACAATTGTCACCCCCTCTTCAATGCATCACGGTAATGAATTTCAATATCAACCTATAAAAACTTAAACCGCCATTTAAAAATAGTTGTGATTGGCCCATCAAAGTTTTGATTGGCTATATTCTATAAACGTTTGTCAAAGATGTTGCGCCGAAATATGCGCGGCGTTAAGAAAAGCGATATGTCCTGCCCATCTTGGCATAATTGAACAATTGGTTTTGGGGGCATTTTTAAGCTAGCGTTAGACGTCCATGTTATATATGGTCGCAGACCCCTAGCGTTGAAAATTTCCGGGAAAAATCCTGTTTCTTTCCAACTGGCTCGTTTTTTTTTCGAGTGTCCATGAGCGACGGTTATCGTTTACCATCAGGCGATACGTTTGCTCGCTTGCCTCCTATTACAGAAAAAAAAGACTGAAGGTGTGACAGTGACAGTAACAATGATTATTTCTGTAAAGATCCGAAAAAAAAACGAAATTTTCATACATTCTGGAAAAAAAATGATTATGTCGTCATTTTCAACGCTAACTATGCCCCTTATTCATAAACGTCTGTTAACTTAACAAGCCGCTAAGTATTGTTTGTTTTTTTCGGACTTATAGACATATTGATAAGACCGAAAGGGACAAACAATACTTAATTGCTTAGTTAACATTCCAGGGTAAAATATATCTGTCAGTAAAATGGGAGCTGTTATTTATTTTATATGCCTGGGGAAAATGTTATATGACGGATTGTGAAACAGTCCGTAAATAAAGCAATATTATTGATAATGGCTAATAACATCATAGTGGACACATTACTGCGATTGCCAATCTGCTTGCCCAGCGTGGCGATTATGGGCATTTACCTCCTAATGCGTCTATACGCATAGTTAATAGGAGAGGCCTACGTCCAGCAGTAGACTATCATAGGCTGATGATGATGATGAATGACTAATTTACAGAAATTTTATAAAATTTACTTTTCATTCAATTGTACAGTCAAGGGCATTAATATATATTCACTTCTCCATACTGATCCCTTACAAATGTGTCTATATATTAGTGCACTCGACTGTACTTATTTCTAAACTCATCCTTTTTTATTCTAGTGCTTGAATTCGTCGACGAAACCGTGGGCACAAATATACCCAAACCATTCGTGCCTGGCGTAGAACGAGGCTTCATCGACACCTGCCAAAAGGGATACCTCTCCGGACACAAGATATCTGGCGTCAAATTCCGTTTACAAGATGGCGCACATCATATAGTTGACTCTAGTGAACTGGCGTTCTTCTTGGCAGCTAAGGGAGCTGTTAAAGATGGTAAGTTTACACAGATAATAAGTATAATAAATAAATATAAATATCTATAATATAGGCTTGTGATGTGGGTACCAAGCAACGATATACATAATAGATACTTAAACACATAGACAGCCATGACCAATACAAAATAATCCTTCGCCGGGATTCGAACCTGGAACCTCTAGCGTAGTACGCAGGGTCACTACCATCTAGGCTACGGAGGCTGACACGTAAATAACTTCTCTGCTTTGCTTTTAGGTTGGCTAGTAGAGAGTGCTCTTGGCATTAAGTCCGCCTTTTGTACGTTAAGGTTTTCTTTTTTGCAATAAAATTGAGTATAAATAAATAGTCTTGACTATAATTTCATATTGTAATAGGTATTTCTTGATCGCCTGATCCTTGTAGACTAAGAATATGCAGTAACAAACATATTAATTTACAGAAAAAAGAAACGATGACATAATAAAGTGATGCTTGTATACTTTATAGTTATTGCCATAGTCACTTGTAACCAAAGTGTATTGTCATTGTATTCTGTACAAAAAGGCTAGCTTTCCGAACAATAGATCTTCCACCCCAAAATTCAATATCAAAGACGCTCAGCGCCCTTCGTTATAGTTCCTTATTAATTCAAAAGGTGGCGTTACACTCGCTAAAGTTGCATTATACAGTAGGATTCACGATAGCCTCATGAGAAAACTACATTTAAATTAATATTGTTTAGGTTTTTCATTGGGTTTAATACATTAATAAAATAATCTATCCGTTAGATACATGAATCATAGTATTTTTTTGTAATTAAATGTTTGATTGTGAAGTTTCATTGCAATGTTCTGCATCGCGCTTATGAAGTTTTTTACAGACGAAACTATATATACAAACCAATCTCTCACGTCTCTGAGAGTCCGTGTCTACACAGTATAGCAGTTTATGGGGTTAGGAGCTGCCCTAATTCCTACCCTATCGGTAGTGAGACTCATGTTTGGGGGTCATTTGTCTCCTACCTCTCAAGGCGTAAGCCGAGTCAAGACATACCGCCGAGGCTTAGGCCGAGGCAACAAAACTACAAGCCGCTCTCTGGGTTTTCAACCTGATATCAGCTTCCCATAAGACACCCTGTAAAGGGAATCAAACAGCATTGGTTTCTATTGAAATCATCACACCACTGATGTAGACAATTTGACTCTCTTTTTGTTGAAGTAATTGTGAAAACACAAATCAAATTATTTACTAACTAAATATTTTGATTTTTACTGTTATTTTTTCCCCAGTAGTCACACTACTTAATACTATATAAATTATAAATATTGGATGTCATGTACGAAAGAAAAAACGACCAAGATCACCAACGTCCGAGGTGGGAATCGAACCCACGTGCTTAGCTTTCGCGGCTGATGCCTGCTCTCGGCCACTCGGGTCTCTTTTTGTTGTTTGATGTTTTTTTATCTTATGATAGGCAGTAAATTAATTTCTTCATGTGCTACTTTCTATACAGGGTGGTCCAAACCTTGAAGTCAAAAATTTTTTTTTAGATTCCTCACGTCATGAGCCATCAGAATATACCCCATGTATGTTAGCCGATTTTTTGTAGTTCTCGAGTTATGAATTTTTTAAAATTTTTTTTTGAGAAATTCTGTAATGTAGAAATTTATTAATAAAAAAAAGTATTGGGTTTTTTAACTAGTTTCTTTTTGTAAAAGTATTACTAAAAATAAAGCATTTACTGACAAAAAAATTTGCGTCCTCAATTTGATACAAGTAGGATAAAAAATACCAAATTAAAAATTTTACGTTAAAAACGAATCAAAATAGCATTAATGTACGTAAATAAAAAAAAACATATCCCAAGGAATTTTCGTATTCTAAAGACCGCCTTAGATCTTGAGGCTTCGTAAAAGCAAAAAAAAGTGATACTTAATGATGAGGATTTTTCGGAGTAGTCGGTCAAATAAAGTTAAAAAAGCTTAAAATTTTAAAGTAGTAAATAATGACTTGAATAACTACACTAATTGAGTTTTCGTGGTATTTTCTGTCTTTGTTTATTGACAAGAACAACAAAACAGACGAAATTTTACTTTATTTTTAAATAAAAAATTTAGAAGCTTTTTTTTAAGTTTATTTGACCGACTACTCCGAAAAATCCTCATAATTAAGTATCACCTTTTTTTTGCTTTTACGAAGGTTTAAGGACTAGGGCAGTTTTTAGATTACCAAAAATCCTAATGCTATTTTGATGTGTTTTCAACGTAAAAATTTGAATTTGGTATTTTTTTATCCTACTTGTATCGAAGTGAGGACGCTAATTTTTTTGTCAGTAATTGCTTTATTTGTAGTAATACTTTTACAAAAAGAAAATATTAAAAAAACTCAATTATTTTTTTTATCAATAAATTTCTTCATTCCAGAAAAAAAAAATTCAAAAATTCATAACTTGAAAACTACAGAAAATCGGCTAACATACATGGGATAAATTCTGATAGCCCATGACGTAGAGAACCAAAAAAAATTTTTGACGTCAAGGTTTGGACCACCCTGTATATCTAATAAACATTAGAACAATAAAATAGTCCTAGGTAACGGATATTTCTTTGAGAGGTTTGTTTAATTTATTCGCAACTTCTAGTAACGGCGATTTTAAGCATTCGTGATAAGGCAGTTTATATACCTATCTAATCGAATAATTATTCGATTGATATAGGTATAAAGCACCTACACACAACACGTACACTTCCATATTAAAACTGCATTACTCGTCTTCCGTGCGTGCCCCATCGGGGCCTGCGGGCATTTAAGCTCCCTGTCACCCAAAAAAAAAATCCATTACTCGATTTTACCCCGGGCATTTTTCAGAGCGTTTCAATCGCCGTGACTTCGGTAGCAGCCGTATCACACGAATCCCTTGAGATGTATGAATTTTTAGATATCTTGCTAGACGTAGTTGACAACTACCAAGAGATGCCCACGGAAATCGCGTAATAATGTCTCAATCGAAGTCTCGCCGGTTGAAACGTTCAAAGGAATGCCCACCCATATCTAAACCTACCTTCAATCTTTCCAGTATTCGAGGAAGGAGCCTGGCAGATCCTCGAACCCATCATGTACGTGGAAGTGACGATGCCCGAAGAGTTCCATGGTACCGTCATAGGACAGCTGAACAAACGTGGAGGCATTATCACGGGGAATGAAGGCGCGGAGGGTTGGACTACTGTATACGCTGAAGTCCCTCTTAACAACATGTTTGGATACGCTGGGGAGCTCAGGTACAGTCAAAGACAAAATAAGGTGTACACAAAAATGTTCAAAAATATGTCCCAGTGCAATCTAATTCTGTGTTTAATAAGAACGTCGTAACATATTTATGAGCGGATTCTTTCGATACTTATACAACGTGCCCATGAGGAAAGGGAAAAAATTCAACAGCGGATTTCTGACCTAATTTGAAGTTAAAAATGTCATAGGAAGTTTTCTGGATTCGGTCTAATTTAAGAGAAAATTTGATTTTTTCTTAAAACCGTTTTAGACCGTTACGCTATGATAAACGCATTTTAGACTATTTTGTCACCATGTAACCATGTTGCCTTAGTCTTGTCACACTTAATTGACAGACATCAAATGAACAAAAATATCCTGCAAATGTGAAAAAAAACTTAAAAGTGCATTCATTGCGATAGTTTGATTAATAAAATCCTTTTTTTGTGTATTAAGGCATTCAAAACATCAAAAAATATATATATATTACTTTTTTGCAGTTTTGACCAAAACTTATTATTTTTTTGTTTCTCAGGAATATGCTGTTAGAATTTTTCCCTGCTGACATAATTATTATTGCTATTTTTTCAGATCTATGACTCAAGGCAAGGGCGAATTTAGTATGGAATACAGCCGTTACTCTCCCTGCCTTCCCGATGTCCAGGAGCAACTGATCAGAAAATACCAGGAAGAAATGGGCATAGTCCCTGATAAAAAGAAAAACAAAAACTAGCCGCCTTTAGAATTATGTACTCGATAGTTTTTTGTAAGGAATAAATGTTTATTTATTAATTTACGTTTGTCTTGTTTTTTGTATACTTTTGCGCTCTTACTCGTTAACGTTTCCTGACTTAACAACAATCTAGGTATTGTTTGTCCCTTTCGGTATGATAGACATATTGATAAGATCGAAGGGGTCAAACAATACTTTGCTGGCTGGCGTTGGAGACATTTATGAATAAGGGGGTTAGTTAGTTTTTATTAGATTTATTTGACAGATATTGTAGCTGACAAGCAAAACTCACTGAGTAACAAATACCTACTTGAAATAAAGCTCCTATCTCAGTTCTGATTTAATGCTCACATAAGTGGTTGCTAAGAGTAGTGACAGTTTTTATAGTGAGTTTTGCTTGTCAGCCGACAATATATTTTATTCAGTGACACTTCAATCCCATTCAGTGACACTTGTATTCTTATAGCTGTCACCACGCGGAGTAAATTAAATCACGTCTATTAATATTATGAATCGATTTCAGAAAGTATGTCCAATCGATGGCACAATCACCGGCAATAGTATCTTGCGCTATGAAGGCCGCAAAAATATGTGAAATGTTCTTACGTCAGTAAAAATAAGATCGTATCAAATATTTATGCGGTGACTGTACTGCTCCCGAAAATTACGAATCATATGCTGCGGACATAAATCGTCGGCTGACAACCAAAACTCACTATAAAAACAGTCGCTACTCTTAGCAACCTCTTATGTCAGTATTGAATAATATGAAGATGTCAGTATTGAACTGAGATACGATCTTTATTTCAAGTAGGTATTTGTTACTTAGTGAGTTTTGGTTGTCAACCGACGAAACAGATAATAATATTAGTCGTGACTGTACCTTTGTCCTATGTCCACACTATGTCTAAATTATAGTTGAATACTGTAAAATGTCAATACCTTTTTCAAGAGTATCATAAAACTAGGTAAATAGGAATGAAGGGGTAGATAGGAATAGTAAGGTAAACTAGTCTGTTAGCCCACTACTAATACAACAACAGAATTCGTAAATTTCGAGTATTTGTCTCTCTCACTCTCGTCATAAAAAATCGTCGAAATTTACGAATTTCGATTTTCGCGGTAGTTTACTTCACCTTTCCTATTTATCCCTTTTTACGGTATTTATATCGCCATCTATCGGAAGCGCTTTGTATTACGTTTGTAGATCAGCACCATCTTGTAGTAGATAGATAGATAGAACTTATTTTTGACTACTTACTAACAGATGTCAGTGTACACGAACACTAGTTTGGCTACTTAACAACAGATGGCGCTTAAAAAATAATGCATTTCCAAAGGTGTTTTCTATATTTTTATAAAGCCTAATCTAAAACGTGTTTTGAATAGGTAATAAGTAAAATATACCAATACACATTTATAAAAACCCATTTATTCAACACTCGACATGATAATATCCAAAAATGTCATAACAAATTCGCAGGTACAAATAATTGTTTTTCATTCATCCTACTCAAATTAGACTACCAAATACTACGGTCACATAGTTTTACTAAAGGCTCTCAGGGTCTACATTACGATTACTTGATTAGATGCACATACTTAATAATTGCTCTTTGAAATATTGTATTGCTATTAATATTGCACTGTTGAAGCTTGCTATTGCTTCTGCTACGGGGACATGTACTCGTAAATCTACAATAATGCTTTAGGCACAATTGCCATCGGATAAACCATAGTAGCCAGGGTGTTCACAAAGCAGGCCTCTATTGTTACCCCATTATTCAAAAACGTCTGCTAACATAACAAGCCGCTAATAATTGTTTGTCCCTTTCGGTCTTAACAATGTGTCCATAAGAGCAAAAGGGACAAACAATTATTAGCGGCTTATTAAGTCAGCAGACGTTTATGAATAAGGGGGTTAGGCTGCACGTTGGGGGTTACCATGACGTACTAATGCAGTTCAGTTTAGGTCGAGAGAAAGAGACAACGGTATACGAATCGTATATCACTATCCCTTTCCCTGAACCTAAACTGAATAAGTACGTCATGGTAACCCCCCAGGCATTCGTGGTCGGCTCCGTGGTCGCTCCAATTCCAATATATCTGAAGGAGACTGTACAACATTTTGTGAATGGTAATGGCATCGCTATATCTATAGTTTGTTGTCTCATACTCTATGTTGATTGGATTTCCTTCTGACGATTTAAATTCTATTAACACTAGGTAATTTTTGAAATAAAACTATGAAAACGGTGCGGGCGACTCCGCCCGCAGACCACGAGCCCTGTAAAGTGTTCGAAACGTCGGATTGAAGTTAAAGTTAATTAATATACGCGAGTTTCTCCGTTTTCATAGTTTTATTTCATGAGTAATCCTCGCGGTAACCGAAGAAAATATTACTAGGTAATTTTCTTAAAAAGGTTTTAAACTTCTAACTGATTTATTAGGGATCTATTATTAATTCTGCGTCTAAAGAGCAATTTATACAGCCTTTTGTCCTAAGTCTACTGTTTCTTTGCAAAGCTACTGTCTTCGCTAACTGTGGATGTTCTGAAATTTTGTTCGGAAATTTTAAGATTTGAAGACGTGACGAGGCTAATCCATGGTTTTTCATACACTGACAGCATTGGACAACATTGATTATGTCGGTGAATGCCATTTTGGCGATCACCTTCATCAGTTTATGGCGACAGATCAAGGTCCTTAGCCAAGTTGCCAATCGGTAAAGTTCAGTACCGTTTCGTAGTTTTCTGTCACTTTTACTTGTTAGTGCGACAAAGACAGTTAGTTGCCTCACGGATTCCTTGAAGAGTTGCCTTGTAAATTATAATCAAGTTTAGGCATACAATTGAATACATGCCGGTCGGCTCTCTTAGAGCCGACCGGCATATCCAGAACTGACGGCAAGAGACCTGATGGTATGTCTCTGGTTCCGTGGAGTATGGGACGGGTGCTGGTGTGGGATGCAACCTGCGTAGACACGCTAGCCCCGTCTCATCTCCACCGAACCTCTGCGAGGGCAGCGGCAGCAGCAGAGGCGGCCGAAAAATCCAAGGTGGGAAAATACAGTGGTCTCGGCGCCGAATATAATTTCGTTCCTTTCGGCGTCGAGACCTTTGGTCCGTGGGGTCCTAGCGCTCTGAGTCTCTTCAAAGACCTATCGAAGAGACTCAGAGACGCCACGGGAGATCCAAGAGCTGGCAGCTTCCTCGCTCAACGCATTAGCTTGGCAATCCAGCGAGGAAATGCTGCCAGCGTCCTGGGTACCATGCCGCAGGGGCCTGTTTTAGATTTATTTTAGATTTTATTTAGTTTTATTTTAGATTTTATGTAGTTTTAGTTTAGTTATACTTTTTAAATAAGATTTTGTATTTGTAGTTTGTTTAAAAACTGATTGAATACATTTGATTTGAATTATGATGAACTTAACACGTTCGCCTCTGGTAATGTTTCACCAAGTGCTAATACTATGCCGATTGAAATTATATGATAGTAATCCTATGCCAGTGACACGCATGTGTGACCGAAAAGATTACACTCCTATGCTGGCGACACAGCACTTGTGTCAAAAATGCTCGTAATTCTATGGCAGCATAGGAGTAAATTTGAAAAAAATTGAAATTTGATAATGGTATACGGAACCCTAGGTCCGTCCGTCTGTAAGAACTTGATTTATGCTAGTGGCATAACAATAAGATTACTTTGATCATGTATGTGTGTCACTGGCATAGGAGTACATTGGAATTGCAGTATAGGTTCTTAAAGCTATTTCATCGAAGTATGGAATTGATTTATCGGTTTTTATCATTACATTTATATTATAGACTACACAGGGTGACCCATAGCTTTGTATCGTTTCCAAACTTTTCAGCAATGCCTTAGGTTACATAAATGTATAATATACATACAAATTCTATAGTAAAAGAGTCAAAATCGTACCTATAATACATTATCGCTAATGGTGTCTCACTATTGGCACTTCGTACTGTGGATCTATGCGAGATGAAAGTATTTTGCCCTACACTGAAAAAAATATTTAACTGAACTACTTTGGCTATTTCATCATTAACCATAATTCGGTATGGCGTTACTAAAGTTAGTTTCTATTAACAAACAGGTTTGCGTATTAAAAACCAAACGGATAATGTTATTCTAAGTTGGGCTATTCGTAAATAAATGCTTGTATACGTCTTACATTAAAACAGTAAACAAATTCAAGTGTTCACATGTAAATAAACCGCTTGGTCTAATTTAAGAGTAAGCATTGACAATATGCAACAAAAACCAAGTCCTAGCTTCTAACAAAGACGATGTTATTATCCATAACATAAAATTGTTTAGATTTAACTCAACAATGATTTGCTATTATAATACATAGTTTTGTTACATATAACCAGTTTTGTCTAGTAGAGTAAAACCAAATTCCCTTTATCTAACCAAATAAAATACAATGTGTAACCAAACGTACTTCATTATATAGACAATACTTAGCATAGAAATAACCAAACGCTTTTGTTGCGTTACACCCCCCCCCCCCCCCCCGCACCGCGCGGAAAACCGATTTATCAGTCATCAGTTCATCCAGGGGCAATCAGATGCATCGTGTTGTTTTTTTTACTCA
Organism: Thaumatotibia leucotreta; assembly: GCA_025490895.1. Taxonomy (NCBI): domain Eukaryota; kingdom Metazoa; phylum Arthropoda; class Insecta; order Lepidoptera; family Tortricidae; genus Thaumatotibia; species Thaumatotibia leucotreta. The sequence goes on from JALPQI010010340.1 coordinate 26,289, forward strand.
CTTCTCTTACGTTACATCTCGCTAAACTTCGATTTCATCTCGATAAACAATATAAACATTTCTTGGCGATCTGTATTTTGTGTGATGTGTATGACATATGTATGTCAAGTTACTTGAATATTCCAAAATGGAAGTTGTACCTCCACCAGCAGACACCCTTGGAGACTACCTTCGGGAATGGGGATTAGAAGGTTACATAAGGACATTTCAAAACATGTCATGTCTTTGTAAACCAAATAATTTTAATTTCTTCATTTTCCTTGTAATCAAAGAGACTCTGAAGCTAATGTATCAAGCAAAATAATGGAATTACTCGTAAAATAATTTAGAAAAATAAATTGGTTTACAAAGATACTCTGTGCAATGAAAACCTATAAAGTGATGCAAAAAGTACTGTTGCTCGCGATTGTATTATTGATTATTTTGATTACTATACCGTTCTTATAAATTACTATGAATGTTTCTATTATTTGAATGTTTCTATTATTACAATTAATAAAGTTAATTAAAATGCTCGTTTAGTGTTACTTATTTTTGGGTAATCATCGATGTGGCTTATACACCCTACTTGTAGTTAAATGAGTTGTAAATAGGGCTCACTGCCTGTATAAAATCCAGTACGTCTCATCACCCAGGGGATAAGAAAGGTGACGATGAGACGTACTGGATTTTATACAGGCAGTGAGCCCTATTTACAACTCATTTGATATTTGTCTGTATATGAACCACGTATTTTTGTCATGTATATATAACCTATTCATTTGGTTAGAAGTAGGCAAACTATTTGGTCAAAATAATTTAAACATTTGGCTGTATTATGAACAACGTATTTTTGTCGTGTATAACCTATTCGTTTGGTTACATGCAGGCAAATAATTTGGTTAAATATAATGAAACAAATTGCTTAAAATAATACTCTAAATTGGTTATAGGTAACAAAAAAGTTATGTTAAACATTACTGAGCCAGTTGGTTTAGGCGTAGCAGAAAATTTGATTAAAGTAAGTTGTGAATTCAGTAAGATTTTGACAAACAGTAAATTTGTTATCAACATACAGCACGTCTACAATAACTGAATTGTAAACTAAATATAACTGAACTTATGGTAATATACAACAGACAGTTTT
>JALPQI010010341.1:0-43065 GCA_025490895.1 Thaumatotibia leucotreta
GAGTTGCTGCTTTTATAAGTTCAAAATTAACGTGGATTTCAAAATGTATGACAAACGTCCGTCTGTGGAATGAGCTCCCTGCCGAGGTTTTCCCGTTGGACTACAGTATGGGGTTCTTCAAAAGAGGAGTGTACAAGTTCTTATTGGGTCGGCAACGCGCATGTGACACCCCTGGGGTTGCAAGCGCCCATAGGCTACGGTGACTGCTTTCCATCAGGCGGGCCGTATGCTTGTTTGCCACCGACGTGGTATAAAAAAAAAAAAAAAAACGTGACATTTCATAGTACAGTACAATATATTGGATGATATTAAGGTTATAATGTAGGTATATAGGTAACCAAACATTCTAAATTATAAGGCGCCATAGTGCTTTGGAACTATTCCAATGCCAAGCACTATTAGGTTCTAAATATAATTAAACAAATAAAAGCCAAGATTCTTTTATTTACTCAGTTATTTTGCTCGTGAACAGGATCTCTAAGTCATAATCTTGTAAAAAACCGAAATATTTATCGCAAATATCATTACGCTAATCTTCCGTACTGTATACTGCCTAGAGAGCATCGAACTTTATTTTTATTAGTTTTATGGACCTCTATCTAATTAGCAAATATATCTTCAGATGAGAAATGAATCACCTGTCATGATAATATAAAGGCAATCATGATAATTATGATAGCCTAAATCATGACTTTAGAACGACAATCATAATATAGGATGGAGCACCAGACAAGTATAAAGATTTTCTGGGTTTCGAAAAGTAAGCGCGGATAGAATTAGCAACGCTCACGGCATGCAAATGCTTTTTGAAAAATGCCCAGGAAAAATAATTAGAATGTACATATCCACAGGCCGTGGGACGTCAGTGACGACTGGAAAACCGCCTACGACTACTGGAACTCCTGGAACTAGTGGCAGAGGCTCTGGACTGACAGGATTGCTGGATGGCATTATATCGTTTACTGGGAAATGTCTTTATGTACGTTTATCGATCTCCTATACTGACATAATACTTTGTAAATAACAGTTGATTTTTTTTGTAATCAGAAACAAACATTATATTAGGTCTCATAAATACGAAATAGGATACATACACTTTTATTTGTAAGAGGATCATGTGTATCTATTTTTTAAGTAAGTAACTACTGTTCCAATTTTTGATGAGGTTTTTGAATCGTCATATGACAACACGTTTCGTTGCAATTCCATGTATTTAATACTTTGTATTTCTTGAAAATCTTACGTACAACATTATTTATTGATATTTAGGACAACAACAGCCGTAGATATATACATTTGCATATTTGTATTACAATGTGGGAGGCCAATAACATTGGCCATTATTCAACAATGGTAAAAAAAGGATAAATAATCTTCTCAGATTTTTAACTTCCTTTTTGGATCAATAGATTTTGAGTCAATAAGACAAAAACGTAGGAGAGGTCATTGAACAAAAATTTAAACGCATAATATTTATATTTAAATATAATTTTCTGAAGAGTATTTTTATCCCAAACATCGATTCTTCATCCGTAAATCTAGATTTAATTATTTCAGTCAAATTTTTGTCTCTCATGTGACATGAAAAACCGTCCGTGTCTTCAAAGTGCATTTTGTGATATTCACACTTGACTTTTAATTTCAGGAGCGTATGCAATCCTCGCCTTCGGATAACCTCATAATGTCGGCAATGTCTTTGTTCATTCCGATGGCTGAACTCTGCCTTTACTCCAGTGGCCCTGCTTTTGTTCAGTGCATTGAACTGCTCAATTTATTGGATAAGCAAGATGTAATTATTTTAATTATCTTTGTTTTACAGCTCTTGTTAGGTAGATTAATTTGAAAACTCGTCATTTTACACTAGACAAAATAGCAGACTTTTATTTCGTTTTTTGTTTATTTATTTTTTGTTGGTCTGGGCTAGGTAGTTTACTACCTTTACAAAGCAAATCTTTTCCTTCATCGTTTTTTTTGCGTTTGATTGTCTACATATATAATTTAGCAGATTTTTAACTGTGTCAGATTAATTTTTTGTATCTGTTTATCAGTATTGTACGTGTTTTTGTTTTATGATACGAAGGAAATTGTGACTAATTGATTTAGCGACTTTTACTTTGAATTCAATTTCTTTGAATATTTTTTGATATTTAATCTTAAGAAGCAATTTCGATTAATAATCCGTATGTCGGACACTAAAAATACAAAGACAATAGAGCACTATTTATATTTAGATTTATTTATTTTTTCAGATTCGAAGTACATTTTCCAATTTCTCCTCCATATACGAAGGCGTGACCAGTGTTAACTTCTCAATGGCTGCTAAAGTGTATTCGAATGACAAATACCCTCTGAGTTCAAGTTTTAAAACTGATGCCGCCGACGTTTTCCGTGCCGAAGCTCAAGAACTCGACTTTGCCAAAAATGTTGAAGCTGCAGCTATAATGAATGCCTGGGTAATATGACGAATCATTATGATAGAAGAAAAAACTTTCAAATAATCAATGGAAAACAAAAATTATTAAAACTATTTCGGTCACGAGTACAGATTATTGCTCGTTAATAATAATTATATTATGAACCTTTTCATAGTTCCATTGTATCACCTTTACCACTTTACCCACATTTTACCTTATTTTTAGGTTGAAAGCAAAACCAACAATCGTATCAAGGATTTAGTGTCACCAGATATGCTTAGTGAATTGACAAGAATCGTACTCGTCAACGCTATTTATTTCAAGGTAAATGTAACTACTATTTTAAGACGAAAACTCATAACGACTTGACTGTTAATAATAATTAATTAATTGTTTCTTTTCCTCTTAAGGGTGTTTGGTTGTATCAATTTAATGAAAATAATACGAAGACAGAGGATTTCTACTTGAGCGACGGTACAGTTGCTAAAACCAAACTCATGTATCAAGAGATAAAGAGTCTCCTATACGCAGAGGATTCAGCTTTAGATTGCAAGGTACGTGATATATTGGTACAAACTTTTGACAAAAGAGCCAATTTAACCTTTTTAAAAATAAAATGTTTTTGTTCTGGTAAAGTATGTTCGTTTTCGCTAAGTGCAAAAATATCTGTACCATAATCTTGTGCGCGTTAATATTTTTGACATTGGTTTTACGTATTGTGTACCTTACGCACTTATTTTCTTGTTTCAAAATATCTTCATTTTCATTATTGATCGAAACAAGACGACTTTTAAGACAATTTTATTCTACTAATCTGAAGTACTTACCTACAGCAAAGAAGACAACTTTACCTTTTTTCGATTATTTTTATTTCCGCAAAAAAGGCCTAACAACTACAGCAAAATGCCACATAGCATAGCGACAGACACTATTTAATGTGTTATTCGGCTTAAACTTTGAAAATAGGAGTTCTCATTGGAACAACCTTAATAATACCATCAGCACTTTTAGATCCATTATTCAGTATATTATAAGGTACTTAATTTCTGATCATTTTCAGGTGGTCAAAATCTTATACAAAGGCGAAGATAGCTCCATGATAATCATTCTACCAAACACCATTAACGGTACTATGCCGTTAGCCAAAGAACTACAAAATAAAGAGACTTGGAACAGAGTTATGAATAAACTCTCACCTCAAAAAGTGAAACTATATATACCAAAGTTTGTTATTAGCACGACTACAGACTTAAAAGATTTGTTACAGAAGGTAATAATCATTGAACAAATTATTTTTATACTTTACACAAATCAATTATGATGGTCGTTAATTCAATAGTTTTGACAGTGGCACCCGAATGGTTAGTAAGAAGGTATATCAAATCATTGCCTTGCAAATGGAAAATATAAAATTTTAGATTTAAAAATGTAGGTCTTAGTCCGTTTTATTTTTTTAATATTTTTTTTTTATCAGGTCGGTATCACCAACTGGTTCGATTGCGGTAATTCTGGACTATCAGGACTTCTGGCCAAGCCAGAGGATATATGTATTTCTGCAGCCCGACAGAAGGCGTGGTGTGAAGTCAATGAGATGGGTGCAGAAGCTGCTGCAGCTAATGGTAATTATGTCTTGTTTTTTGCTTCGACCCCTCTAAGGAGTTTTTGGTCACCCTAATTTCAAGAATGCTTGAATGCATAGATCGAAGAATTAGTGTCAGCGAGAGATTTTATCTTCTATTTATTTACGTCTTCTATCTTCATCTTCCATCTATGATATTTTGCTTTACCTGAAAGCAAACTTATTACCTTTGAACGTTTTAAAAAATATTGGTACAAGTCTGCCTGCTGGGGATTAAACCCGCAAGTTAAGGTGCGTTCAAACCAAAAGAACATTCGCTGTTCTATCCCCCGTTCTACGAAATCAACCAATCACGTTTTGTGTAACGATCGAATTTCGTAGAGTGGGGGGTTAGAATAGCGAATGCTCTTTATGGTTTGAACGCACCTTTACATGATTTAAAGGCATAAGTTTTCATTGAAATAGTGTGTTGACCAGACTTGACATCGAAAAAAAATTTTAATTTCATTTAATTTTATGTTCCATTTCTTAAAAATTACACATTAACCATTCACGATTTTGTTGTTGTGTGTTACCACAATAGCCAAAATCAACATTATCATAGCAACATTGTTAGCATCAATTTACAATACAAGTCATAAATAAAAAAAATAAACAATACCAACAATGAAAATAATTTAATTTAGAGGTGATCGTAAAGAGTTTAAAAATATTTATAAGCATTGTGATTTATTAGGAAATTTGTGTATATTTATATAGAAATGTATTTTTTCAGTTGTAGTAGGAGTTGGCGGCGGTATGCCACTGCCCCCCTTGGAATTTAAAGTCAACCGTAGCTTCCTCTTTTATATTGTATTAAAAGGCACTAACGAAATTCCCATTTTTTGTGGAAAATACTGCAACCCGAACTAAGTAAGGAATTAAATATGAGCATTACAAATAACTAAACGACTGTGGTAATGTGGTTGACATTTTTTTTTATTATACGACCATAACCTCTAGGTAGATACATAATTTTCCTTCTTGCGTCCTGTTTCTTAGGCCTGAGGGTTATTAGGTCATAAGGTCGTTTTTCTCATCATTATTTTTCATATGATCTTTTCCCACCTGGTCATATCATAATTATTATATCAGTAAAATTTTGTCCATTTTCTTATTTTTATGTATTAACTTCTAGGTATATGATTTTGGGCGTTGGGGCGAGAAGGTTCTTGAGTGGCGGCCACGTACCGGAAGACGTAGCGTGGGTAGGCCCCCCACAAGGTGGACCGATGACCTGGTGAAGGTCGCGGGAGTCCGCTGGATGCGGGTGGCGCAGGACCGGTCATTGTGGCAATCTTTGGGGGAGGCCTATGTTCAGCAGTGGACGTCTTTCGGCTGATGTGATGATGATGATGATGATGATGATGATATGATTTTTTCTTAGTCAAAGCCTAGAGTCCTTCTATTCTGTTTCTTAGTCAAAAGAGCCATAAAGTCAATCCTTTTTTCACCGTCTTTCATAAGATCGTTTCTCATCGGGTTATATTATAACTATAGTAACTGTAATTGATAATTTGTCCATTTTATTATTTTTAATTTTTAATGGCAACTGCTGAATTGCTGATACGTGTTTCTGATACTTAAATGATCTAATACATCTTCATAACATGGATCTTGCTTATCTAATAATGTAAGCTTCCGTAGCCCAGTTGGTAGTGACACTAGTGACCCTGCCTACGACGCTGGAGGTTCCGAGTTCGAATTCTGGCGAGGACAATATTTGTGTATTTATTTGCCACAAATATTTGTTCCTTGGTAATGGCTGTCTGTGTATTTAAGGATCCATATGTATCTATCTATTATATATATCGTCGCTTGGTACTTGGTACCCACACCATAAGATAAGCGCCGTTATTGAGCTTACCGTGGAACTATGTCGATTTGTGTAAGCTGTCCCAAGATATTTGAAAAAAAAAATTCATTTTTTAAATAAAAAACGTTATTTTGAATGTTATCAGTTTATCATTCAATTCAACTCGTAATATATCAACTTTTAAAATAAATATTGAGCGATTATGAGAATGAATATGGCTAAAGTTTGTATTGTTTGTGCGATGAAATAGCCGAGTCCTGGTCATCACTTTTATCAAAGATTATCCGGATATCATTTCTGAGTTCTGATTTTCAGTTGGCGATGAAAGACCTCCTCCAGCTCCTCCTATTCTTCCAAAAGAATTCAAAGTTAATCACTCCTTTCTTTACTTTCTATATGTTTGTTCAATACCAATGTTAAACGGAGTACTTCGTCATTAAGGTTAACTATCCTTTTCAAAGTCAAAGTCAAATGATTCTTTATTCAAATTGGAATAGCAATAAACTCTTTTGAATCGTCTAAGTTACATAAAATTAAAACTACTTCCGGTTCTAACCCTACACCGCTGACCCGAGAAGAACCAGTAAGAAACTTTGCGGGACTTATTTTTTCAAATAATCATGGTATGTACATCTTACAACTAGCATGCATTAAAAAAAAACTAATACATAAAATGGATTTCAATAAATTGAATTGTAATAATAACAAGAGATGTAAAGTCTCTAAAAGTCCAATAATTTATATATAATAATATTAATAATTTGTAGAGATGTAAACCGTTTACCGTTAACGTAGACTTATCTAGCAAATTTTGAGGTTACGATCAGTTCGTTAGTGACAACGTGGTTGAATAATTTTCCAAGATACGTGTATCATGTATGTAAAGTAGTTATAACGAGCAGCGTACAATGCCTAGTTGGAACTGATCTTGCTTATGGTCCACGAAATAAAGTAGCCGTCATAAAATCAGTTTCCACTGTTACACGGATAGTCCCATGTAGTTGAAACAGCCGCGGGACTGTACAATTATTTTATGTTTAACAATGCCAAATCGAAAAGCATTCTCTTAAAAGTCGTCAAAATCAAAATAACTTCATGCTTAATGCAAAAGTTAACGCCCAAAAAAGTGCGATCCTTCGAGATTTCAACAATGTATGCCTTGAAATCCGTAAAAAAAATTTGACATGACATGCACAGTCTATAATTTTATCGACTTTGTAATTTAGGAATTAAGATCCTAAAAGTACCCTATAACTACTAAAAGCAGATTACATAAAAGTCCATAAATATAGAGCAATATTTAAGTATTTAGTCGCATAAATCTACTTTGCAGAACGCTTTCTCCAAACTACTGTATCTTTTTCTACTTGCCGACTGTAATGTTTTGAATTAAGATCGAGTTGGCTACTCCACTATAATGAAATCATTACACAACGCTGTAAGCAACTATAATGAACTTGGCCAGCCAAAACGACATCAACGAGCGGCCACCTTGGGATCTGCACTTCGTTTCGGCATATTTATTTCTGTAAATAGATTTGTTTACTTATTTTTATTGACTCGTAGTAAAATAATTTTACATTATCATCATCATCATCAGCCAATTGACGTCCACTGCTGGACATAGGCCTCCCCCAGAGAGTTCCACAAAGATCGGTCGTGAGCTGTCCGCATCCATTGGACACCCGCAACCTTTACCAGGTCGTCGCTCCATCTTGTGGGGGGCCTTCCCACGCTGCGCCGTCCAGTGCGTGGTCGACACTCGAGAACACGCCAACCCCACCGGTCATCGGTCCTTAATTAAAAATAATTGTACACTATAGTGCTATTAACATGTTTTTTTTATCAAAAGCTTTCTTTAAATAATAATAATACTATTGTGTTCAATACTAGTATAGGCTGGTATTAATACATTTGAATTAAGTTAAGGCCTATTGTTTTTACAGTCATTGTCATCACTACCGATTCCATCGGACCTCCCCCTCTTCCACCGAAGATATTTAGAGCAGATCACAGCTTCCTCTATTATATCTCAGTAAAGGAAGTAACTATGTTTGGAGGCTGTATCTTAAAACCCAACTAATTAAGTTAGTAAGCCTTCTGTAATAATTATATATAGGGTATGTCACCAGCCACCGAAAACCTTAGATGCACCATAATGTGTATTTTTTTTAAATCTAGTTCAAATCAGATCGTGATTCTACATCGAACGAGCCAAAGCACGTCCAAATCTGGAAGAATCAGGTTTTCGGGTTTTTTTTTTGGAAAACGTCCACTGCTGCCGTCACTACACGGCAAGTATAAGTCATACGGAGCAACTATTACAATTGGATCAATCCCGACATAATAAAAATAATACTTTCTTAAACAGGGTAACTTTTTCACCTTTACATTTTACCATATCAATTTGGTATCGATAATAGATCACGTTAATCAAAAAAAGTAAGACATTTTTTTTAATTTTATTAATTTAGCCTTCCTGCAAAATGTAACATAATGGGAGCACTTACAAGCCGTTGACCATTATTATAAGGCGTCAACGGTGCGATATGACGAAAGGGATGAACCAGCCCGCCATGCCGCGCCCGATCACATTTTAAACAAACATTTGACAGTTCGCGCGTTTTGCTAGTTACGAACGTCGATAGAAGTGTAATACGTCCACATTTCTTGTTAGAGATAAGTTCGAAGATCAATATTTAAGGTTTTTTGTTTGTATTTTGGACTACTATTACGTTTGTTGATTTATTGTACTGGTGAAAAAGTAACCCTATATAATGATGTCAAGATCACACAAACCAATTTTTTTCAAAATCGCGTACGAGAATGAAGTTTTTTTTTTCGATTTCGTGGTTGGTTCCATTAGTTTGACTCTTAGACGTTTAAAGGGTGTTTGAGGTTTTTAGAGGCCGGTGAATAGCCTATATATTTTATAGTAGGTAATTGCAGTATAATATTAGCGTGTTTCCATGAATGTTCGTATTATTCATTACGATTTCATCTCAGTATTATAATTGAGCATTTAATTCTTTCAGTCTTCGTTGGCCGAGCGACAGCTTCAATACATCCCACAGCACCCAAAACATACATTTTCAGATGCGATCATAGTTTCTTATACTATATTCTCATGAAAAACACCGTAGCCTTCTCAGGCAGATTAGTTAAGCCCTAAGGTGATTTTGAAGTTACAATATTAGTGATAACCATTAATGTTTACATTTACATTTTAAAAAAAAATGTTTGATCTTGACTGTGACAACATGGTTCTAGCTCATTGTATGTATTCTTTTATTCAAATACGGCTTTTATGAGCCAATGGAAAAAAAAATATAGACCCTTAAAAATAGTTATATTTTCATTAAAGGCTACTTAACCCCTTTAATGAAAACAAAATTTTACGTCACAAGTTTGGTATATAAATTTAATTTTATGTTACAACTTTTGGTAGGTAGTTAAAAAAGGCAACAAATCCAATTTTTTTATGAGCAATACGTGCCTACATTTTTTCAATAAGACGTGTTTTTCAACTGCAAAATGTTGTCGGAAAGAGTACAGACTATAATTAGTATCACTAAATTTCGTAACACAATTGACGTGATCGTGATTTTTGTTCTGATTAGGGCCTTACTTTGTTGTGTTAGTTTTAGTAATCGACATAAGGGTCAAACATTAATAGTACATTGTGCATCAAGGGAGGTAAGTACGGAACTACTAACGAGAGTGTTAGAAGCCCGACGCCGGTAGGTGGAGGGCTTTTATGACTCGAGTTAGTATTTCGCTTACCGACCGTGATGCATACAACGTTTTTCATCACACTTGCCGACAATAAAATAAGTTTTAAGACAAAATATTATTAAATGACGTACTGACATTTCTATTACTCCCTAGGGAATTTCACTTTTCTATTACTCCCGCTCCGCGCGCAAGCAATGGCGCTCTTAAACAGCAAGTGTGATGAAAAGAATTAAAATTCATCATTTCATCAATTTCTACTGAACCAGTTTAGTATATGTTTGTAGGTAGGTATCGCTACTTATGTTTAGATTTTTATATACATTTCATCATCATCACCATCAGCCTATGTTAGTCCACTTATTTATTCTTAATTTATTATATTTTTTTGTTGTAATTTGTAATATTCATACCAGTGTGTAATATATAGCCATACGATAAATAAATAAATAAATAGTCCACTGCTGGACGTAGGCCTCTCCTATTAACTATGCGTATAGACGCATTAGAAGGTAAACGCCCATAACCGCCACGCTGGGCAAGCGGATTGGCGATCGCAGTAATGTGTAAACCCATCTTGTTTGTATCTCAATATTATTATGTTAAGCTAAAATATTATTCTGGATTGTTACTAAACTTAGTAGTGTAGAACTTAACTGGAAAATGAAGTGTTCACCTGTAATTGGGGTACATAATAATTATGTACAGTCGAGTGCATTAATATATAGACACATTTGTAAGGGATCAATATGGAGAAGTGTATATACATATATCAATGCCCTTGATTGTACCCATATAAATAATTACCACTATGTTAACTTGCCTTCGCCACCCGCATCCAGTGGACTCCTGCGACCTTCACCAGGTCATCGGTCCCCCTTGTGGGGGGCCTACCCACGCTACGCCTTCCGGTACGTGGCCGCCACTCAAGAACCTTCCCGCCCCAACGGCCATCGGTTCTACGCGCAATGTGCCCCGCCCACTGCCACTTCAGTTTAGCGATTCGGAGAGCTATTTCGGTTACTTTGGTTCTGCTGCGGATGGTCTCATTTTTAATCCGATCACGCAGAGAGACTCCTAGCATAGCCCTCTCCATTGCCCTTTGGGTGACTTTGAGCCTTCTTATGAGACCCATTGTAAGCGGCCACGTTTCAGGGGTGCGGGTGGCGCAGGACCGGTCATTGTGGCAACCTTTGGGGGAGGCCTATGTTCAGCAGTGGACGTCTTTCGGCTGATATGATGATGATGATGATGAAACTTGCCTTATGTAATCTGTTGGTGTCCCGTATAATAAAATGTATAAAAAAAAATCATATCCTTGAAAAACACAGTTTTAATATTTTTTTGCATTTCGTTTATTGCTTCAATGTTATTACGCAAACTTGACAAATAAATTGTGCACTTAGGTTTCTACAAGCCTAATCTAATATAATTGATAAGAAAATAAGGATATTTTTGTTTATGTAATAAAATATGAGCGATTTAGGCTACTGAGGCTGAAAAAAGTGCAGTGCAAGTGCTGCAGTATCGGCACATTAGCATGTTTTCATATTTATCCGTATAGGTATTATTCATTACGATTTCATCTCAGTATTATAATTGAACATTTAATTGTTTCAGTCTTCGCTGGCGTAGGAACAACATCAGTAAATCCCACAGTACCCAAAACATACATTTTCAGATGCGATCATAGTTTCTTATACTATATTCTTTTGAAAAACACCATAGCCTTCTCAGGAAGATTAGTTAAGCCTTAAGGTGATTTTGAAGCAACACTATTAGTAATTTTTATTAATATTACATCAAAAAAATTGTTTCATCTTGTGGTGATTTTGAAGTAACAATATTAGTAATTACTATTAATATTACATAAAAAAATTATCATCTTGTGGTGATTTTAAAGTAACAATATTAGTAATTACTATTAATATTACATATTTTTTTTTTATCATCTTGTGGTTATTTTGAAGTAACAATATTAGTAATTACTATTAATATAACATAAAAAAAAATATTTCATCTTGTGGTGATTTTGAAGTAAAAATATTAGTAATTACTATTAATATTACGTAAAAAAATGTTTCATCTATTACCATTAATGCTTACATATTTAAATATTGATCAAACGGGTTACTCATGTAATTTTAGTCGATAATTGCTCGACAAGTTTCGATCCATTTATAGGATCCTCATCATGGAGTACCCGCGACCAAAGCCCGACGTGTACTCTGAATAGACTAAAATTACGTGAGTAACCCGTTTGATCAATATTTAAATATGTTTGAGTCTCACGTTAGCTATAATTCTAAAATTAATGCTTACATTTAAAAAAAAAAATCCCCTCACTAGCTCGTAAAGCGCTCGTTTATCCTTTAATACGAGCGGGTAAAAACGCTTTTTACACACTTGTGAATAAAGTAATTTGACATTTCTCTAATTCCTATAGCCCCCTACTGCCTAGTATAAGTGGATCTGTATGACCGTAGTAAACATGCGCAATCGGAGCTCACATGTTAAATTGGACATTTCTCATGTGACTTTGTAAGCCATTGGCAATATCCAAGTTCCATAAGTAACTCTATTCTACGATACGTTTCGACATTGAGTTTTAAATAGTTTCTTTAAGTTAATTTACATTTGGATGAGATTTGTAATCATATTTCCTTTCGATAGTGAGGGGAAAAAAGTTGTATTACACCCCTTGTATAATAAATAACTATTGAACCTTGACTGTGAGAACGTGGTTCTACCAAAGTGCTTTTAGCTCATTGTAAAAAGTAGTAGTTTGTATTGTTAGGAAGGTATCCCATTGCCAGTCGCCCGCAGACCACGAACCCTGTAAAGTGTTCGAAACGTCGGGATGAAGTTACTTTTAATTAATATATTTACCGTTGCGTTTATCCGTTTTCTTCACGGATGTCATAAATACCATAGATCAAGCAAACTTAGCGTGTCAAATGAACTCAGTGAAATCCACTGAGTTGTCCGTCTTTAATCGCAGCTTGCAGCTTTCGGGCGTCAAATTTTGTACGTTGAAGTGAACAAAAACATTAATAATGCCTCCTTAAGTAATATTAATTGCAACAACACAAAAAAATATGAATACTCAAGGGCCTGAGACATATTTAAAATCAGAGGCGAGTAACAACTTCAGTATAGTTGAATTATCGAGAAGATGGAATTGCATTTGTAGTTGTGTTACTAAAGCAACACCTTTAAAGTGAACCTTGTATCTTTACAATTAGGTTTACTATTAGTCGAATAATGCCAATACATGAGTCGATAAAACACACACAATAGCACACAATACATTGTAAATACGCGATACCACTACATATGCAGTTCCATCTTCTCGATAATTCAACTATACAAAATCTGACACGCTCGGCCGCCAAACAAATGAATGAACTTATTTCTTCTATCCAAATCTAATTCTGTGATTTTCTTAGTTTTATTTCTAATTTTCTTGTTAGACAAAAACAAGCCGATAGGACGGTGGTTGCTGGTTCTTAAGAATTATGTGGTCAAAACCTAATTTGTATGTCCCAGAACCGTTATTTTGGCAATGGCCACAGGAATGACCCCTGTATACGTGATTATTACCCTATACACCGTGTTTTTGTTGATTTCCGTTAAATTGGACAGGTCACTTGGGACATTAATAGAAGTTGCTTGGTATGTCGGCTTTTGTTCAATTCGTAAAAAAATTTTTTTTTCGTTTTAATACATAATAATCGTAATGGCAAGTGTGAGAGAACCTTAAGAATAAGATCTCAGGTGACTGACACCACATGTCAAAATAAGTAACATTAGGATGTAATAAAGGTTGCCAATATACTTGTTCAGGCATTAAATTTATTTTTTTAATAACTTAATAACAGTAAGAGTTAAGACACCAGTTTCTTAGAGAAATTGATTATTTTTGACCTCAATAAGCTTCCCTTTAATTTAACGGAAATCAATAAAAACACGGTGTATAGGGTGATTACGGGGTCGTGATCCCAACTGTTAAAAATGTGTTAAGATGGTCTTTCTGAACAATGTTTCCCATGGAACAAATATGAAGGTGCATTCAGACCAAAAGAGCATTCGCTGTTCTATCCCCCGCTCTACGAAATCAACCAATCACATTTTGTGTAATCGAATTTCGTAGAGTGGGGGGTTAGAATAGCGAATGTTCGTTTGGTTTGAATGCACCTTTACTATCAAGCAAAAAATAACAATTTCTAGAATCAATCGCAATGTCTTCGTCGACTGTCGAAAATTATACTTACTATTTTTATTTTATTTTTTGTTATGAAACACAGTTTTTACTTTCAATTTCCTTTATGATTTTACTAATGTATTATGTCCGAAACGAAAATAAAAATAGTTTCGTCTAAATTATACGTGTATAACATTTTTAAAACCTGTTTTATTTTTAATTATTTCAGTTATTGTAGTGGGAACTACTTCAGCAAGACCTCCAGAAAATAACTATATAGTTCGATGTGACCATAGCTTCTTGTACTACATTCAAATAAACAACGTCGTTGCCTTTTCTGGACGAGTAGTTAAGCCATAAAGGTAATTTATTAAAAAAAACTGTTTTATAAAATCGGTCTGTTATGATTACAATATTTACAGCGGTTATTCATTTATTGATTTCAAACTTTTACGATTATCACTCATATTTTAACGTCAAACGGGCCTTAATCTCGTAAACTTAAGTCTAATTTTATCCTGACGTTTCAGGCATGACGTTAACGGACATCCGATTCTAGAAAAATCTGATACTCCATACATTCTCGCCTACCTAATATCTCAGTGTTTATATATAAATGGATCATAAGATTTTTTTTCATGAATCGGTTTTCGGTCCCATAGTAAAAGTTCATCAATATGACCTGAAAAATGACCTTCTAGACTTTGAACAGTGACTAAAAAGTCACTCCGTATGGAAATTACTGAATATTTGCTCGCACAAAATAGAAGCTGACTCTCGCTAAACCGTACCCGGACTAGTGTTGGTAAAGACTCGAGTCGTTTGATTCCTTCATTTTAAGACTCAAATTAGGTTTAAGAACTACTGACACGTGGTTAAAATTTGAGTTATTTTACAATGTTACAGAGACTTAAGTCCTTTAATAAGACTCGCTAGATTTGTGCTTTGAAATAAAGGTTTTAGTATAGCTTAAATAAGAAATTGATACAACATTGTTATCATCATTCAAATAAAAATTTAAAAGAAAAAGCTTCTTATTTGTATGTATATGCTTATTTTGAACTTTGTACATTTTTTAATATTATGGCATTCAAGTCTTCACATTAGGACTGAGCTTTATATGCAGGATTCAGTAAGCCTCAAAGAAGGGCTCGACTCGCGACTTAAAAGACTGTAGTCTTTTATGCTCGATAGTCCCGTGAAAATGATAAGAGTCCTAAAATAGGCCTTAAAGAACTCGAGTCTTTACCTACACTAACCCGGATTGGCTGTTTGACACTCTGTTTTCTGTGGAATGAATGACGTTAGGCCAGCGTTACACCTGTAAGTTCTTACGTTATAGGAACAGAGCTATACTAAGGAATGAGAGGTTAATATCACTATCTCATTCCTTAATGTAGCTCCGTCCCTATAACTTACGTAAGAACTCACAGGTGTAATTTCGGCCTTAGGCCTAGGCTAGCTTACGGGTCGATTATAAAAAAAATGACATAAAAATGACATGATATCAAAAATCAAAACAAAATTCACGATCACGTCAATTGTGTTACGAAAGTTAGTCATACAAACTATACTATACTTGTCAGCCTTCGTAGCCTAGTTGGTAGTGGCCCTGCCTACGAAGCTGGAGGTTCCGGATTCGATTGTCCGACTTTAATGTTTTATACCTATTTAGAGGTTTTTGATGGCAAAATAATTTATTTAATTATAATTATTATTAAAACGCAACCACATTGTCGCAGTCAAAATAAAAAATCAGAGTTTGTTGCTTGCATGATTTATTTAACATTCTAGACAGCTTTTTATGCCTTTAGCAGTTTAACAGCTTGTTTCACAATTATCTGATAAATATATTCGTCAGATAAAATTATCTCTATCATTGCCCCTAAGTTTATAAAATAAAAGAACAGTTAACATTTATCTAACAGATAAGTTTTATTCGAGAAT
This sequence comes from Thaumatotibia leucotreta, assembly GCA_025490895.1. Taxonomy (NCBI): domain Eukaryota; kingdom Metazoa; phylum Arthropoda; class Insecta; order Lepidoptera; family Tortricidae; genus Thaumatotibia; species Thaumatotibia leucotreta. The sequence continues at coordinate 15,732 of JALPQI010010341.1, forward strand.
GGTGAAACAGGCCAGGATCCTCAGCCAAGTTGCCAATCGCTGGCGCTTAGTAGCCTTTCGTTTACGATTGACGATTAAGCGTTAGCGATTGGCAACTTGGCTAAGCACCCTGGTTTGTTTAACAAAACTGATAAAAAAATATTTTGAACTACAAGTATCTTATTTTTCTTCACAGGTCCCCAGGCGAGAAAACAAAGTCCAGATTTGAGATATTTCGGTTTCAAAATTTATGAAATAAAGTTTTGTTGTTTACAACTTTCTTTATTATTTCTACCTTCACTAATCCAAAATATCATCATAATACCATCAGGGCATTAGAGTCTAGATACCAAAATATTGAAAATCATAAATTTAGAACACCTGTCTCTCTCAATTTAATTAAGGTGTGACAGGACGAATGGTGACATTGGAGACAAAAGCCTCTTACCACCCAGACAATAAAATTTGCCAGGATTTGGCATTTGAATTTAGAATTAATGGTATAGGAAATAAAATTGAATTTCTTTTGTTTGTGAAGACCTTTTAAAAGGCCTCTGGGCGGCATTAGGTGAGACAATAACTCCAATATTCATAACTTAACAAGCCGCTTAGTATTGTTTACTTTGTCCCTTTCGGCCTTATGAACGTATTGATAACACCGAAAGGGACAATGGCAGATGAATAAGGGGGTGAGGCTAAATGCTCGAAACATCTATGGGTAAGGCCGAGGATTTTGACGAATTCGGAGCTTAAAATTTGTCTTGCTCATAAAAAAAAAACTGATAACATCTAGAGAATTCTGATCAATTTTAAAATATTCCCCTATGCTCAGTTACATGTAATCAAATGATATAGCTGAAGCTCTTTATTTAAAATTAATAAATAAATATTTTTGCCAAAAACGTAACGAAAGTCGAGTAATTTTTTCGACTACGAGTACTTAAAACCTTTTTTTTTCATAATTTTAGACTTGTCAGCATTAAATGTTTGTTTTTAAAATTATAATGATAAACGATTGCTTCGTTCATCAAGGACTTATGATATGTGAACAATTTTACTGTTTTCTTTCCCTTTACTTTTTGGGTCACCAATTCCTAACTTACGTTACGATACTTTCGTAACGCTTTTTTAAGGTCATATTTAAGCCAATGTTGGTAGAAATTTGTTTATCGACACTAGCAACTCTTATTCTAGTAGGGCGACACACATAAGCACACTCACTCCCATTAATTCGTTAACAAATGGTTGTCACAGTGCACGCGGCGAAAGTTTTAGCAAAAAACGTCTAAAGTGGTAGTGTGATTTTCACGGTAAGTAGTGATTATTATTAAACGGCTGTTTTTTCATACGAAAGGGTTTAGTTTTAAACGTCAGTGGCATGTACTATTATGTTCAGATTGCAATTATTTACCAAGATAATCAACCTTTTTTCAAATATACGTTACACTTGTGTTACGAATACGTTACATTTTTACAAAACGTAACGTATTTTTTATGTTACGTAACGAAAATATGTGGTAAAGGGAAGTGGACACAGAAATTTACTAATTTAAATGAGTTTTATTAGATTTTGAATGAGAGCATACTGTAACAAGTGTTTGCAAAACAAATCAAATTATTTTGTTATTTAGGTATTTTGATTTCCTTTTTAGAAGTAATCAGCTTTTTCCAGTGGGTAATTTTACCCCCCTAGGGCTAATGAAATACAGTATAATTATTTACGCGTTTATTGTTAATTAATAACAGTTCTTTTTCCATTTAAGCATTTATGGTGATTTATTTTAGTTTATTTAGTTCCAAAGATTATGGCATTAAAACATTTGTAATTACTGTTAATTTAAGTAATTACCAAGTATGAGAAATTACATTATATGGGTTGATTATTATATTTGATTAAAACAAGTATTTAGCGATAAAAATATGTTTTTTTTTACGACCTTTATTTAATCAGAGTTCATACCAGTATGAGCTGAGCTTTATATGCGTTTTATGGTTACGTAACGTATTTTTTTTATGTTATGTCTGTGTCACATTCGTCAAAATCCGCGGCCTTACCCCTATACGATTGTCGATATTTTCTACATCGATTGCAAAAAAAAGCACATAGTTACGGCCTTGATCAAAGCAAAAGTCACGATCGCAGCAAATCTGTTACGAAAGTTTGTCATACAAACTATATGGCATAACTATATTATACTCTGTCCAACAACCTTTGGCAGTAGTAAAAAGGGGCGACTTTAAGGCTAGATTTACACGGATCATTTTTTCCCGTATACCGTATTCGAGATTTTCTCGAACATATTTAGTAGTGAAAATAGACTTTGTGTAGTACCGTTCATACGCATTCTCGAATACGGTATGCGGGATCCGTGTGAACGTTATTATTCAAAGTCTATTGTCATACGACGTTCGAGAAAATCTCGAATACGCTATATGGGAAAAAAAATACTCCGTGTGAATCTAGCCTTAGAGTGCGGCTCCACTGACGCGGTGCTCTAGAAGCTCGGCCAATGAGTCCACATCACAGTGTTTCGAATTTTGAATTTGAGGAATGTAATTAGTCAATTTTCTCCGCTCTGCGTCAGTGGAGCCGCGCACTAAAATATAAATTTGTATTGTTGATCTGATCACTCATAGAAAATTTGAATTTGTCGCAACACAAAAATTATAAAATTTTGATTTTATTAAAAGCCTTAATTATGTACACGTTTTTGCAATGGCTTTACTAAAATAACTCAAACTATCACTGAGATAGTCTAGCAAACCAAATATAAAGGTGCATTCAGACCAAACGAACATTCGCTATTCTAACCCCCCGCTCTATGAAATTCGATCGTTACACAAAACGTGAATGGTTGATTTCGTAGAACGGGGGATAGAATGGCGAATGCTCTTTTGGTCTGAATGCATCTTAAAGCGATAACATGGGTCGAATGTTAAAGGCCTTAATGAAATGAAAAAGTCACAATTTGTGTATTACGTAGTTAAATTCTGTCTTAAAACCTTTGGCAAAAAGGGTAGTAAGTGCGACAAATTCTAATTTTCTTTTGCAAAAACGAGCCTACGGTTTTTAAATTCGCCTCCTTTGTCCTGCCAAAGCTCGTCGGACAGAATATACTATAGAAAAAAAATAGTATGACTAAATTTCGTAAAGGTGCATTCAGGCCAAACGAATATTCGCTATTCTAACCTTTTTTCTACGTAATTCGATCGTTACACAAAACGTGATTGGTTGATTTCGTAGAACGGGGGATAGAACAGCGAATGCTCTTTTGGGTTAAATGCAGAGCAAATTTTTTTTTTTATGAAATGGACTGGATAAAATCGGTTCTTAACTAATATTGCACACCATTTTCACCATTTCTGCAAAACATGTCTAACCAGATATTCATTCAGAAAAACAAAAAAATCAAGCAAAAGCGATAAATTGTAATTTGATAGTTTACACAAGTGCACGATGCCATAAATCGAAGGTTATAAAGCGGGAAGACTCGCGTCGGCAGCACACGTCGTCGCCATGTGGAAGGTACTTGTCGTCTTAGTCTGTGTTGGTGCCGTTGTTTATTGCGATGGTAAGTAGTGTTTCTACTTTAAATTTATCACTTGAACAATTTCTTGATTCATTGAAATAACTTACGTGCTTCTAGTTCAATTTTACCACTTGTACAATGTCTTGATTCATTGAAATAACTTACGTGCTTCTAGTTCAATTATATCACTTGAACAAAATCTTGATTCGTGGAAATTGGAGTTTCTGTTCGTATACTGTCGTTGATGCCTAATTTGAAGTTTCAATGTACATTTTTTCTTTTCAAAAATGAACTATGTAACAAAGGTTCATTCTTTACTACTTATTAAAATATCATTTTGTTTTTCTTCATATAATTTTCGTTGATGCCTAATTTAAAGTTTCAATAGTTGTTTTGATGTATATTTTCTTTTTTTACAATAATGCACTATGTAAAATAGTTTCTTTCAGGCTTGATTCAACTGCGTATCAAATTATAATTATAATTTTAAACAATAACATTACAATTTTTAAATTAATGATATTTTTACATTTGAAATATGCTAATAGTATTTGTTTCGATCGGAGTATAACTCTTATATTAATTTTCTGGTATTTAATTTGATGTGATTTGAACTCATGTAAATATCTACCTTCGACCCATTCGGATCTTTTATGGTGATCGTAAATACTTATACATTTATTTAAAATTAAAACATTATCAGTAATGACGTCTATCAATGATTTTTAAATAATGATGACTTTCTTTTAATACCTATATATTGTTATCATGATTCAAATAAAATAATTATAGCCTTCAAATTATAGTGTTGCGTAGAAAACAAATGTTTCATAAATCATGACTAATATATCCTTATTCAATTTAAGTTACCAATCGTTGTCAAAATCGTTTAAAAACGTAGACCAGTTCTCAACAATCTGCACGTAATTACTAAAAAAAAAACAAATTCCTTCATCATAACAAATACTTTTCATTTCCTGCAGATTCATCAAAAGATGATGGGTCGGACTCAGGAACAAGTATAACAGACGTTTCATCAACATCATCCAGATCATCAACATCTACGACTGCATTTGCTAAATCATCTTCAAGTTCAAAATCGGGTTCATCTTCGCAACCGTCTTCTTCGAAATACAAGGAGTACACCAAATATAAAAAGATTCAAAAGTATGACGGCTCTAGTAAGTATTTCATTACCGCGTATCTAAACAAATTATCAAATCAACTGACTCATAATCAAAACGTCACTCAACACCATACCACCACCATAGTACCACTCATATCACTCTACATTTAACCCCTCGTGTGTCGTGAATATTTTTTTTCTAATAGTTTCCTCGTCAGATCAGTGCTAAAACATACGAAGGGATAAACCTGTTTTGTGTGGTCCTATTTATTAAAATCATATGTTGTTCTTCTTCTAAGATTAATTATTTTTTCAAGGCAATCACTTCAATTTAAATTTTCGTGAGACATAATAACTATTAATTCAACGCGAATAAATAAATAAACATAATTTGAGCCGCGAGGCGTGCTTGGTAATGGAGACTAAATATATAAATAAATAAATAAATATTTTGGGGACATCTTACACAAATCGACCTAGTCCCACGGTAAGCTCAATTAAGGCTTGTGGTGTGGGTACCAGGTGACGATATATATAAATAATAGATAGATACATATAGATACTTAAATACATAGACAGCCATGACCAAGGAACAAATATTTGTGATAAATAAATACACAAATAATGCCCTCGCCAGGATTCGAACCCGGAACCTCCAGTTTTGTAGGCAGGGTCACTACCAACTAGGCTACGGAGGCTGACTAAACTGAGAACTAAGGCTGCCTTTCCACCAGAGATGTGCGAGGATGTGTTTCCATACAAATTACACCTCGCTGGAGTCATTAATGGGTGTCATTGGTATGGAACCACATCCTCGCACTTCTCTGGTGGAAACGCGGCCTAAGGCTCTCCGGAACATGACCGCGTAGTGACTAAATACACGTGACTTTGACCGTTTAATAATATTTATATTGATAGTCGTCAATTCAAGTTTGAATAAATAAATAAACAATATAATCATTCATATTGCTTATTAAAGATTGATGCCATAAAATCAAAAGACATAATATATCTATAGTTATAAATTATTGTATAGTTTGCACTATTAGGTCTCGAAGGGGAACAAGAAGTAATGACACCGAGTTATTCATTATTTATTTTATTTATTATTTTTATTTATAAATAGTCGTGTGCTATATCCCTGTTGAACTAATATTCATATTCATATTTATTTCATCATCATCATCATCATCAGCCAATTGACGTCCACTGCTGGACATAGGCCTCCCCCAGAGAGTTCCACAAAGATCGGTCGTGAGCTGTCCGCATCCATTGGACACCCGCAACCTTTACAAGGTCGTCGCTCCATCTTGTGGGGGCCTTCCCACGCTGCGCCGTCCAGTGCGTGGTCGCCACTCGAGTACACGCCGACCCCACCGGTCATCGGTCCTCCGGGCAATATGGCCAGCCCACTGCCACTTCAACCTGGCGATTCTTCGGGCTACGTCAGTCACTTTCGTTCTTCTGCGGATCTCGTCATTCCTGATGCGATCTCGCAGAGAAACCCCGAGCATTGCCCTCTCCATCGCTCGTTGAGTGACTCTGAGCCTCCTAATGAGTCCCATAGTGAACGACCACGTTTCAGATCCGTAAGTAATCACTGGCAACACACACTGGTCGAAGACTTTCGACTTGAGACACTGCGGTATATTGGACGAGAAGATATTGCGTAGTCTCCCGAACGCCGCCCAACCCAGTCTGATTTGACGATTGATCTCCTTCTCGAAGTTGGACTTACCCAGCTGGACTGTTTGTCCCAGGTATACATATTCGTCAACAACTTCGAGTGTAGAGTTTCTAACTTTCACTGGAGTTGGTATCACATGGACGTTCGACATGATCTTCGTTTTGTCCATGTTCATCTTAAGACCAACATCTTCAGAGACTCTACTGAGATCATCGAGCATAGTACTTAAGTCCTCCATGGTCTCAGCCATGACCACTATATCGTCGGCAAACCGAAGGTGAGTGATGTACTCGCCATTGATGTTAATGCCAAATCCCCTCCAGTCCAGAACCTTGAAAACATCTTCCAGTGCAGCGGTGAACAATTTAGGTGAAATAACATCTCCTTGTCTTACTCCTCGCTGCAATGGAATCGGTTTCGAGCTCCGGTCCTGGAGGCGAACTGACATATTGGCGTTTTCGTACAGGCACTTCAACACTTCGATGTACCGGTAGTCTACTTGGCACCGCTGGAGAGACTGTAGTACAGCCCACGTCTCGATCGAATCAAAGGCCTTTTCGTAGTCCACAAACGCTAAGCAGAGGGGCAAGTTATACTCTTCGGTCTTTTGTATAACTTGACGGAGCGTGTGTATGTGGTCTACGGTGCTGAAGCCTTTTCTGAATCCGGCTTGTTCAGGAGGCTGGAAGTCGTCGAGCCTGCGTGTGAGACGGTTTGTGATGACTCTCGAAAACAACTTATAGACATGGCTCAGAAGCGTGATGGGTCTGTAATTCTTTAACAGGGTGTTGTCACCCTTTTTGAAGAACAACACCACCACACCTCCGTTCCATGCCTTTGGCGTTTTGCCTCTAAAGATGGCGGAATTAAACAGCTTTTGAAGGGCCCTAAGGACTGGTTTCCCACCCGCCTTCAGGAGTTCGGCTGTTATTCCGTCATCGCCTGGTGCCTTATTGTTTTTGAGTTGTTTGAGAGCCATCCTAATCTCGTACAGGCTGACGTCCGGTATATCTTCGGTATGGTGTCGAGTCAATTTAGCTCGTGGGTCGTTAGCTAAATTGGAGATGGGTCTTCGTGTTGATGTGTCGACCCGGGTATGTCGTTAAACTACGTCCAAAACCACCGGTGGATGGGCAGCAGCATCCCCATAATGCGGTGTACTAAACTGCGATCGCCAACCCGCCTGCCAAGCGTGGCGATTATGGCATTTACCCCCTATGACAAGCACACACAAAAAATGGCCCCGAGGTTCCGGCGACTCCCGGTGCTCTGGCTTTGGTAGCGGTCAGGGCACTAGCGGAGTCAGGGGTGCGAAGAATCTCCGGCGAAGATCCGGCTACCACCACCGACAACCTTTGGCCCTGGCAACACTTAACACGCGCACACTGCGGACAGACGAGAGATTGGCTGAGCTCGAGGAAGACCTGAGCGGGTTACGATGGGACGTTATTGGGCTATCGGAAGTCCGAAGAGAGGGTGAGGACACGATAACCCTCAAGTCCGGTAACCTGCTCTATTTCCGGGAGGGCGACCAACAGTCCCAGGGAGGTGTCGGGTTCCTCGTCCACAAGTCCCTCGTGAGCAACGTGGTGAAGATCGAGAGTGTGTCGACTAGGGTGGCGTACCTTATACTCAGAGTATCCAAGCGGTACTCGTTGAAGGTCATACAGGTCTACGCTCCGACTTCTTCACACTCCGACGAAGAGGTAGAAGCTGTGTATGAGGACATATCAAAAGCCATGCACAGTCCTGAAACCTACTTCACCATCGTTATGGGGGACCTTAACGCGAAATTGGGCAAGCGAAACGATGATGAGCTGAGAGTGGGGCAATTTGGGGTTGGGTCTCGTAATCACCGGGGTCACTTACTGGCCAGTTTTATGGAGAAGGAGGGACTCTACATGATGAACTCCTTCTTCAAGAAGCGAGAACACAGGAAGTGGACCTGGATGAGCCCAGATGGTGCAACCAAAAACGAGATTGACTTTATCATGTCGACTAAGAAGCATATATTTAATGATGTCTCTGTGATCAACGCGGTTAAAACCGGAAGCGATCACCGCCTTGTAAGGGGCATATTAAATATAAGCGTCAAGCTAGAGCGATCTCGATTGATAAAGTCTACGCTCCGACCAGCACCGATCCAACTCCAAAACCCCGAGAGCTTCCAGCTCGAACTGCAAAATCGTTTCGATTGCCTACCCAGCGACGTGGATGTGGATGAGTATAACGACGGGTTTGTGGCAGCTGTCTATTCCACTGGGTCAAAGTTCTTTAAGACCCAGCGGAAGAAAGGCAATAAGAGGCTCTCTGATCCAACTCTAGAGCTCATGAAGGAAAGGAGTGAAATGGTTCTACAATCCCCAGAAGATGCCGCATCATATCGCCGGCTCAATAGACAAATCTCCAAGTCGATCACCCGCGACATACGCCAATTTAATACCAACCGTATTAAAGAGGCTATTCACCGGAACAAAGGCTCTAAAGTTTTTGCGAGAGATTTGTCTATTGGTCAGAGCTGGCTTGCGAAGCTGAAGACTGGGGACGGTAGGATCGTTTCATCCAAACCTGAGCTTCTGAGTGAGATAGAGAGCTTTTACGGACATATTTATTTATTTTGTATTAATTATACATTGTCAATCTTAAATACTACATGAATGAGACTGAACTTCTGAACTTACTTCTTACTTTTTCTTTCTTTCTCACTTTTTCTTAATTATGACTATTCATGACATTACGTGCAACAAACGTTCACATCTTTCTATCAAGTCAGAGAGATCTACAGTACAATTTTGTAATAAAAGTATCTTAGCCGTTTTATACAATTATTGAATAATGGATTATCTATGAACTTATCATCCTCAGGTTCCGACGATGATACTGCTGAATCGCAAGTTGAGAGTTCCAGGGGTAAGTACAGTTCTTTATTAGCCTATCTATATTGTATCCCAGTGCTAAGAAAAACCTTAATTATTTGTCACCTCACCTAATTCTTTTTCCTGCCGCTTGTTTAAAAATGCAAACCCGATATTCCGTGGTCTTCTTTTTTTAGCGGTAAAAAACTCTTGTTCTTATTTACGCCCTTATTGCTATATTGGGTACTAGTAATATTGCTCACTATAAACATCTTCTTCTTCTTCTGTTGCCATGCCCTATCGGGCGTCGGTGGTCACCTTTGCAAAATCTTTTCTGTTCTTGGCCCGCCTTGTCAGCGTGACCGCGTCTTTGATGTTGGTCCAGTTTTTGATGTTATCGAGCCAGGTTAAACTCCTTCCCCTTCCCCGTTTTCCCTCTATTATACTTTTCATGTCTATGTAGATGACCAAAATATGCAATCTTTCTTCGTTTGACTGTAGCTAGTATACAGGGTGTAACCGATAAGTGTTTACAGGCCATAAATCCGTAAATACGAGAGATATCAGAAAATTTTTTAACTGATATCGAAAGTGCATTACCCAGCCAAACCCCAAGGGTTGAAAGGCCTAGAACACAATAGCCTCGAACGATATCTTCATTTCTTCCAAAAATGCTTCATCGGGGATCTGACAAGGCATTTAGCAGTGGCTTAACTACAATCAGGGAACTACCAGTATGACCTTTTCATGCGATTGAGGTTAGGTTCTGCTCGTAAATTTTTGTCAGTTATTCTATAACGCGATTAGGTCCTAAACTGGATCGCATTTAGTAGATCGTGGTCACGGGCTTTATGCCCAACCACCAATAGTCGGCAATGGTAAACTATGTAAAGGATGTCCCAAAAATAACGCAAGATTTGAAATCGATGAAAAATACTTATTTCTTGTTTGACTTTCTTATTTCTTGATTTAATCATAAAGTACAAAGAATAGGGTTTAGTATGGTAAAGCATGCTGAAAAATTACTTCGAAGGCTTTGCTGTAACATAACACTCCTTTGTTAAATTTTTGTATGAAATATGCATAAATATGGGTGAACTTCATTGCTGCAAATCTCTGTGAAATCCCCTCCTTAAAACCATGGGCGATCGAGAGCTTGCTCACATAGATCTTTGACTATAAATAACCGCATAAAAAATTAACAATTATGTTAAATCGCAATATTTGGGATTCACTGAAATGACCAAAAAACGATCAGAAAATGGGGTCAAAACCGTTGTTCGTCAAACCAGGGCTGCTGGGCGGTTTGCAATTATAATACTTAATCCTATTCTGTGTGCTTTGTGTGTCAGAAAAAAAATTGGAATTGATAGAAAAAAGTATGCTTTTTCATTACATTTAAATCTTGCGTTATTTTTGGGACACCCTATATTTTCACACTAATTTGACAATGTCAAGTGAGTTGGAAAACAGCTCAACATCGTGGACCATTACTGACACATATGTAAGTGTAATTTGTTTTTAGAGTAAATGTACAAATGGTCTGAAGTGAATAATACGTCTCGACATTTTTTATTGTGCAAATAATTACACTTGCGTAAATACAACCATGCATATAGAGAAACCAACTTATCTTGCAAAACACATAAGTATTATTTATTTAATTTATTTTTCCGAGAAAGAGGGCGGTAAAATGTATTACTTTTATGTTTTGTTACATTAAACAACTGCAATACTTGTTTTACAATATGTTTTATTATCTTAAATTGGAAAAACGTGGGATGCACTATCATAAAATATTAAATTTTGATGCTAAGTCATGTCATGTTTGCTATAAACGAAAATAAATATTTATGGCACTACAGTAATATGGCAATCAAAATTACGTGTTTTAACTGTTATTGAGTAAAAATTATTGTTTTAAATTTCACAAAATTAGTAAGATTTTTAAATTATAACTAACGTGAGACTCAAACATATTTAATAGAAATATTTAGTGAAACGGTTTACTCACGTTATATAAATTAATAATTTCTCGACGGATCATGACGAGGATCCTCTAAATGGGTAGAAACATGTCGACCAATTATCGACTTAAATTACGTGAGTAATGCTTTTCGCTAAATATTTAAATAAGTAAGATGTTTGAGTATTTTGCTTGTGCAATTGTTCATAACAGATAGTTCATAACAGTTTGAACAGTCAACAGTGTCTTGCGTTATGAAGGCCACAAAAATATTTGACTCGCTCTTATGCCGGTGAAAATAAGATTGTGTCCGATATTTTATTTATTTAATATTTATTGAAAGAAAAGAAAACTAAGAAGTACAAAAGGCAAACATATTGCCATAGGGCATTCTCTACCAGTTAACCTTTAGGCGAAGCAGAGAGGTTGTGGGCGGTGATATATTTAGATTTATATATTCTAAATTACTCTATTTTGAATATAAAATACAAATAAGATACATATTTATATAAATTTTGCGGCCTACATAGCGCAAGATACTATTGCAATTAGTCATAAATAATCATAATTCATCATAACAAGGGCACGTATCGGATACTATATTAGGATAACTAGAAAAGTAAAATTTATTGATTCTTAGATTTTGCTTCTAATTTCATTCCTTTGCTAATCTCTCCCAGTGTTAAAATAAATTCTCGAAAGTTAAAATAGTACATTACGACACAATTGCGAAAAACATGAAATTCGAAACGGGTGGTGATGTTTTAAAATACGACCGAAAAGGAGTGTTTTAAATCGACAAGAGTTAGAGACGTGTCTCGTACGACGTTTTTTAGTACAGATGGCCCTCCGAAGAAGTTTTGGACCTGACGTAAAATGACACACTTCTTGTACTAGAGCATTTGTACTAAAAAAGGAATTGAGACTGTATTCCTGGCAATCGATTTCCGAAGTAAATAATAAATAAATATTTTAGGACATCTTGCTTAAATCGACCTAGCCCCACGGTAAGTTCAATTAAGGCTTGTAATAAGCTTACCAAGCGACGATATATTGTACAGTATGCAGCTATGATCAAGGGACACAAATAAACAACACGCAAATAATGCCCTCACCGGGATTCGAATCCGAAACCTCCAGCTTCGTAGACAGGGTAGTGACCCTGTCTACAATAATAAATAGAGCCCGTGGCGAACACATGGTTCCCTTTTGTATAACGTCGAGGTGGTCAGCAAAAATTGATTAAATAAATACTGTTTATTAAATAGTTCCATGGGGTCGAAAAGTGCTCGAGTGGAGACCACGGCTAGGCAAACGCAGCGTAGGACGTCCACCCACAAGATGGACAGACGACCTTATGAAGGTCACCGGGACACGCTGGATGCAGGTCGCATCTAACCGGTACATGTGGAGGTCCAGAGGGGATTCCTATGTTCCGCAGTGGACGTCTTATGGCTGAGATGATAATATTGATAATAGTTCCAAAACTTTTTCAGGACTCCCTCGTCCCCGTCCCTACAAATGCGGGCGCAACCAAGTGTTCTCAAACTGTACGAACGGAGGCTGCGACGCTCGCAACTGCAGCCAGGCCGGCAAGCCAGTACCGTGTGTGAAACTGGACCCTAAGAGCTGCAAGAAAGGGTGTATCTGCAAGGAGGGATATCTACGGGCGGCTAATGGGACGTGTGTTCCGAGGAACCAATGCGACGAAGGTACTTACTTAATTTTACAGTATTTTACGGTTCCGGAGTAAGCAAAAAACCTTTATATTTTCGCCATGTCCGTCTGTCCGTCTGTCTGTCTCTCTGTTCCCAAACTGTAAGAACTGTGCAGCCAGGAAGGTTACCATGACGTACTAATACGATTCAGTTTAAGTTCAGGGAAAGGTACAGTGATGTACGACTCGTATAGCCTTGTCCCTTTCTCTCGACCTAAAATAAACCGTATTAGTACCTATGTCATGGTAACCCCGCAAGCCGACAAGCCAGTACCGTGTGTGAACCTGGACCCTAAGAGCTGCAAGAAAGGTTGTGTTCGAATATCCCATTGACGGGCGGCTAATATGGGACGTGAGTTCCGAGGAACCAGTGAGACTAAGGTAGTTACCTATCTTTACAGTGTTCTTAATAATTCCTTTAATAATTTAGGAGACAATTAATCAACGTGGATTTGCGAGATGATGGATGATAGGTTGCCTAGCACTTGCATAATCAGTGCATAAATTTAGCTGTAGTAAAAATATTAAATAACTCTGGGCGTTAGGTCTCATTATGATGACATTTAAAGTAAGTATTTCTTTATTAAAAATTGAATTATTTGGCTTCCTACTAAATAAATAAATATCATAAATATCTTGGGACATCTAACACAAATCGACATAGTCGTGGTAAGCTCAATGATGGCTTGTGATGTGGGTACCAAGCGACGATATACGAGTATATACATTTTCTTAAAGTCGAAAAAGGTCTCATAAATGTCATAATATTGTATTGTACATATAGGTTGTTGAACAGAGTTCACATACTAGTATTTTTTGCAATTGACCCATACATTCGGCAACTTGACATTTTACAGGATGTGGTGACGACCCCAACGCTCACCCCGGCTGTGGTGTCAACTGCGGCAGGACCTGTTCCACATACAAGCAAGACAACGTAGCCTGCATCCTCATTTGCAACCTCAACGGTTGCGACTGCAACAAAGGATACGTGTACGACCCTAACGTCAAGAAATGCGTTTTGCCCAAACAGTGCAGTGAGTTTATCACACATTTGCTTTTCTGTTCTTTTCATGCATAAATTATAATTCAAAATTCTTTATTTATCAGAATACAGTACATTAAATGTGTTAATTATTAATAAGGTTCTTGTATTCAGCAAGCAAGCAAGCATATAAATATTTTAAAGCTAAGTATATAATAAAAATTCATAAATTAAACAGAATGTCCAGGTCTACTACTTTTATACAAATGTCACAAAAATACTATTATTAATTAAATTAATACTATGTCATCGGTTCCTTAAAATTTAAATAATTCTGAACGCTGTAAAAACATTTATCCTGCAGCCATTTTGATAAAAATCGTTTAAATAATTCCCCCGACAATGTCCGCAATTCATTTGGTAACTTATTAAATACCGTAACGCTCATATTAAAAACATTTCTCCTGTACATATAATTGTACTGTACAGTGTACTGTAAATATAATATAATGTAAGTGCCCGCAAAACAAAAATAACATGTTTTACTAAATGTAACTACGAAAACAAATTAGATATATCGCGCATATTGTTACATCCTGAAGTTTGAAACTCTTTACAAAGTTCGTGATCAGGGGCGGGGGAGTCAGAGATTTATATAGGTACGCGATGTAATTCGTTTTCAATTATTACTAGTACTTCGTTATTTTCAGGCAAGAGGGAAAGTTTGAAATGTTCAAAACAGGTTATCAGTATTTTACGCTTTTTATATTATCTTATAAATTTCTCAATAAGAGATATAATTGCGCTGTAGGGTGAATATTCGGCGTTTTTAGAGCATTTTCATTCAGCATTACCGTCTTGGCAAGTATTGCTACATGGGATGACCCTAAGAGTGTTATTTTAATGAAAACGTAATTCAATACCAATACCAAGTCTAACGTAATCATGTTGTTGCTACTCGTCTTTCCGTTTCGGTAATAATCGCGGAACGATAATGGCGAATTTGAGCGGTTAAAACGCTCCTCGGAAAACCATCCTGCAAACAGTTGCGCGCAATATAAAAACTGTCTACGTATTAGAGCAATCAGGACGCACTTGTATCTAAAGTGCATTCATCCTTACTTGTCTTATCATGTAAACAAATACTTTTTGAAAACATTATCACACTTTTCTCTGCAATTATACAATGTTCACGTCAGATGTTCTTGCATACTTAAAAAAACTCGCAAAGTATTATAATTACTCAAAAAAGCACTGAATAATATCATTTCTGTAAAGATTTTGGTCAATAAACGCTGTTACGGTCGGATAACCCTCATGACATCTGACATTGCGATGTCTATATTGTCTATGTACCGTAATGTTGGCATGACAATATATCGATATTAATACTTAAAATACAACTTGGGAAAAATGCAATTAAAATAAATTGCAGTAATTTACCATAATTTTGTAGTTGATTTCAATACGTTTTTGATATGGGTAATATTGTACTAATTAATTCTCTTCCTCTCAGACGACGCAAAATCGATAATCCTCTATTTACGTAAATAGTGAAATTATCGCTGATGTTTCATTATTTCGACATTTCTAATCACTAGTGATTGTCTATGATCATCTTTGACGTTTTGTTTGTTTACATGATAAGACAAGTAAGGATGAATGCACTGTAAGTAGAATTTGCAACACATTTTCTGACTGTCAACTATTAAGTTTGACTTTCTTTTACTTGTAGCACCGACATGTGGACTCAACGAAGTATATTCCACCTGCACCAACGGCGGCTGTTCTCGTAGATACTGCAGTCAACTTGGAAAGCCTCAAATCTGTATAAGGAGGACCCCCGAGTCTTGCACTAAAGGATGCGTTTGCGCCGATGGATATTTGCGCAATGCCAATGGAACTTGCGTTCTGGAGAACCAGTGTCCTCAGACGGGTAAGTGAGCATTAATTACAGTTCTGGGGAGATGAATAAAATGCATCAGTAAGCCTGCCGCGAACTTTAAAAATCGTCTATCTGAGTATTTGTCTCTTTAGGACTCGCTTAAATCAAGTACCTACCACAAATTTTAACCGACATACCATTTTCCGATGCATGGTTTCTAGGGTAAACAAAGGTGTGCGTCAAATGCTGATGGCACGCGAACATCGATCTAACATTTTGGTCAGTTATTCGGATGCACATAACAAAGTTATGGATACTAAAGTTTTAAATACTGACACTTCAAAATAACATTGTTTTTCAAAAACCTTGACAATATTTATGTACAGTCAAGGGCAAAAATATCTGTACACTTTTTTACTTAAGTCCGGAGTATAAGGTTTAAAATTGTATATATATTTTTGCCCCTGACGTTTTAAATTATTGGGGCTAATATATTTGGGCTATTTTATATGTGGGCTAAAGTTGCCCCCATAAGTTCTTTGCTCAATTTTTTTCTCTTATTTATTCTCATTCCCATTTTTCACACAATTTTGCATGCCGGTAACGAAATAAGTAATTGAAAAATGTATGGTACTTTAGGGAATTATTTCTTAATCTTTTAGGACCAAATTAGCATAATGATTTTGAGTAGGTACATGAAAATATGATCGTAAAAAAGAAGAGTGAAGAAAAAAATCATTGAGAGGGGACACCTTCAAATAAGATGACCAGAAAAATTCTATATAAATGGCCTATTTATATTACATTGTGTAATAACTTTGAAAAATGTTGTTTTCAATTCAGGATGCGGTGGAGATCCCAATGCACAACCTGGTTGTGGGTTTAACTGCCATAAAAAGTGTTCAGACTACAAGTCCACAAACCGATTTCTATGTCCTCGGATACAATGCAAACCTGACAAATGCGATTGCAAAGATGGCTATGTACTTGATCAGAATGTAAAAAAATGCGTTTTGCCAGAGCAATGCAGTAAGTTTTTGTCCTCTTTTCGTGATAAGTTTTTACTCACCCGAGTTTAAGAAGCCAAAAAGAGTAGGTAATTCTTTTAGCAAATATTTTCTAGAAGATTTATGTGAAACTGTTACAAATAACATAAATAATAAACTCGACCATTAAATGAAACTATTGTTATGGATTATATCGGATATATTAAATAATTCAACTACATCTCGACGTTCTAACACTTTACAGGGCTTGTAGTCTACGGATGACTAAGGCTGGCGATATAATGCATAACAATAGTATTAGGTATTTTATGAATAATTGTCGCGGTATCCGAAGAAAATATTAAACTAACTGAGTTCACGTCATCAGTAATCATTATTTCGTTAATATCAATGCTATTGTAGATTAAAAAATGATAAAATTTGAATTTCCTTTTTCAAAAGCACAAGCGCAACTATCAAAACATATTTGACTTTTTCATCACACTTGCTGTCTAATCGCGCGTTTTTGTCAGCAAGTGTGATGAAAAACATTGTATGCATCACGATCGGTAAGAGGCATACTAACTCGAGTCATTAAAAACCCTCCGCGTACTCGGGCTTCTATCACTCTAGTTAGTAATACCATACTTACTTCCCTAGATGCATTAATAATCCTAGATGCAGAATGTACTATTAATCTACATAGTACGTTTTAATTTTTGTTATAAGTACTTTGATTGTAATGTACCCCAATTGCTATTACAGCACCAATTTGCGGATTAAACGAACAATACAGCTCTTGCACCAACGGGGGATGTGGTCACAGAAACTGCAGTCAAGTAGGAAAGCCACAAATTTGCATAGACAGGACTCCCGAGTCTTGCATCAAAGGGTGCATCTGTGCTGATGGATACTTGCGTGCTGCAAATGGTACTTGCGTTCCTGTTGACCAATGTCCAACTACTGGTGAGTAGCTTCTCCATTTTTGATTTCAAATCTTCCTTTGCTATATTTAAGGATATTTATGTTTTATTTGTATCTTTTACTTGTCTTTGGTCTTTTTTTCTTATCTTCATTTTGTCAATGTACTTTTTGTTGGTTATCGAGTAGAATCAATTAAGTTACTTCTTGCGCCAAGAAATACTAAGTAAAGAATGCTCTCTACAATTGTATTTTTAATAATTGGTGCTTTTAAAATTATATATTCACCACAAGCCGTAATTAGTGTATTATCTTCAGGTATACAATAAAGCTGTCAGTTGTAATAAAATTTTAGCCATGCCATAATTATAGTAACTAAAGAATGAAAAATATTCAAATCACTGAACAATGCCTTAGGTTTATCTTAATTTTATATAGGTTGTGGCGGTGATCCGAATGCGCATTCTAGTTGTGGTGTCAACTGTGGAAGAACTTGTGATACGTACAACTCCAAAGGTCCTATTGCATGCCCTGCAATCTGCAATCTTAACGGCTGCGACTGCAATGAAGGCTACGTATTTGATGGCAAAGTTGGCAAATGCGTTTTACCAAAGGACTGCAGTAAGTTAATGTTTGATTGTAGTTTTGGACAAAACAAAATATGTATTGGTAAATATTTTGTAAAACCAAAGATGCCGTTCCATTTCGCCTTAGTCTCCGAAGGTTTTGATGTTTTTCTGACATATATTTTCCAGATAAATTCGTATGCTATACTAATTACTACAATAAATATATATTATGTACCTATAGTAAAATCAATATTTTTTTAACTTTTTATTTTTCCGTATAGAGAAATTTTACCAAAAACTAATGAATAAATAATATTATACTTACTGACCATTTTAAGTCCCTATTGAATTTGAATGCATAAGTACAACTAGATTTAAATTAATTTTACGATTTTTGTTTCAGCACCCAAATGCGGACGTAACGAAAAAATCAGCTCCTGCATCAATGGAGGCTGTGGCTACCAAAACTGCAGTCAAATTGGAAAGCCCAAACTATGCAGAGATCCGATTCCCGGTCGTTGCATCAAAGGATGCGTCTGTGCAGATGGTTATTTGCGAGCTGATAACGGAACTTGTGTTCCTGAAGATCAATGTTCAGTTTCTGGTAAAATTGTAATGGTTCTATTCCTTTCCCGTCTTTTAGTTTTATTGTTATCTTTTTTAGGGTTCCATAGTCAACTAGGAGCACTTATAGTTTCACCATGTCTGTCTCTCTATCCCCAGATAATCTCAGTGGCCGTTAACACTAGAAAACTGAAATTTGGTAGCAATTATGTAAATCAATGACTCGTCAATCTCGACATGCTCTTGGCCATTTTTTGTTAGGTGTTCCTTCGTGTTATGTAATTACCTGCTGCCCAACGAAATACTATTATGTTTTAATAGTTTCTGGTGTACACACAGGATGCGGTGGAGATCCCAACGCCCATCCCGGTTGCGGAGTGAACTGCGGAAAGACGTGTGAAACATATAAAGCCACAAAGCCAATCGCGTGCCCTCTGATCTGCAAACTCAATGGCTGTGACTGCAATGATGGATATGTGTTTGATAGCAGCGTAAATAAATGTGTCTTGCCTAAGGATTGCAGTAAGAAACCTGTTCGATAACTATGCTTTCTCTAATATTTTTAAAGCTCACAGTTCAGCTGGAAGGTAAAAACCAAGTAAACCAACATTGACTGGTTTAGATACCTTTAAAGAATTTGAATAAAGAATATTTGTTTCTGAAATATAACGTACAGATACACCAGGAGTTTCCGCACTAGGCTACACCTCCGATACCGCGGGGAACCAAGTACCTACATTTGAATAGCAATAGTTACAAATTGAAATCTTAAATTTGGTAGGAAATTACTTAATCTTAAGCTAGTACTACTAAGCTAAATATTTAGTCTAAAGTATTTTGTCTAATGTTGCTTCTGTCTCAATATAATTTTGAGAGTGTAAAAGTTTGAGACGTTGTCCCTATCCAATTAAACTAATCGAAGATAAATTAAATTGTATGTTTCCAGCACCAGAATGTGGACTTAACGAAGTAGTCAGTTCATGCATCAACGGTTACTGCGGTCACAGAAACTGTAGCCAGATTGGTCAACCGATATTATGCGTCGACCCACCTCCAAATGGTTGCATCAAAGGGTGCGTTTGCGCAAATGGTTATTTGAGAGCTGATAATGGACCTTGTGTCCCTGAAAAAGAATGCCCTGCTACTGGTAAGCTAATAATGTTCACATTTATTAAATAATTCATTGTAGGTATTGCCTTTAATTAATTATTCAGTTTTGTCACGTTTTTTGTTGTTATTCTGTCACATCCTCCTATTTGAAAATCCTATAGGTACTTGTATTTGAAAATATTTAAAAATAACTCCTATTTTGAGTGTCTTATTTCACAATGGAACATTATCTATACCAACATTATGACTTATGAGGTTAAATTTTATTTTCTCTAGGCCTTTAACTATGTAATATTTTGTTTTTTCAATCGACCCATTTATCTTTAATATCTTACTAATCACTACCTGCTTCAATGAAAACTTTGTTTATCAAAAACTTTAAATTACTTAAAATATTATAATGTTCAAAAACAACGGCAATGCAATCCTCCTGCTAATCTAAATTTTGTGTTCGCTTAGCGTCAAGACTGCCTGTAGTTTGTTTCAATGTTATCAATTTCAAATAAATTTTACTTATTTTACTGTACAACTCATTAAAATAGTGCAACTCACGAATAATAAAATAAGAGATAAAACTGATGACTATATCTGAAACGTGGATGACTCATTCTTCATGATAAGGCGATGCATAACCACACTCTATGATAAGACATACTTGATCTTAAGTTATTATTAAATAAAAGAAAGACACAGTTAAAATAAACTATACAAGATATTTATAAATAATAACAAGATATACTGAAAAAAAAAACAGTTCTATAACAAAATGAAATAATAATAAAGTGATTAAGCTAAATGATGCTGGCAACAATGCCTCACTGTAATGTAGGGCTGGGTCAACATTCTTTTCGCTGTCTTATTTTGTGTCCCTAACAACGTGACAGAGTTGTGATTTTTGTATGAGATGATGTTTTGTTTTCAATTTCTCATGTATGGATTAAAATCTAGCGTGAATAAGAAATACAACTGCACCGGACTTTTTTTATATACCGAGTCGAAACAGCGACTAAAAACGTGACAGAGTCGTATGAAACTAAACAACAATTTTGACCCGGCTAATGCAATGAGCAAGAAAGAAGAACTATCAGCTTTTCCATCGCTAGTAGTGCACCTGAGTCTCTTCAAAGAGATTCAAAGTGTCAATAACTCAAGGATTTGATTTGAATTAGGATTATAATCAATCTACATTTCACTAGGTTTTTTTTAATTATATACAGGTTGTGGGGGTGATCCCAACGCCAAGCCAGGATGTGGTGTAAACTGCGGCAAAACTTGCGTCCCTGCCCCCTGCCCCAGAATATGCAAGGTTGGCGGTTGTGACTGCATCGATGGATACGTTTACGATAACAATGTGAAGAAATGCGTCTTACCAGAAGAATGTACTCGTAAGTTATATTATTTAGACAAAGTCATAAGAGTGGTAAAAAATAGCAAAACATTTATTACAGTACGTTTAACAAGACTGTATTACAATAATAATTTAAAAAAGGTACCACATAACACTACTTAAGAGATCTGAAAATATACCGATGGAAAACGTGTAAATTCAAATTCAAATTCAAATTCAAATAATTTATTGTATGAAAGTGAGTAGTAATAAAGGGTGTACAGTAGTTTTGTAGTTCTTCACAATCAGCCAGTATATGGCGCACAATAGATTTTCATTACATGTCATTGGATAAAATGTTTAATGTCAATATATTAGAATTATGAATATTATAATGGATGAATTGAATGAATTATGAAATTATTATTATTACTGTGAATATAAAGAAGTCAATGTCATGCCATGAAAAGTGTTACGAGAACAGATGATCAATAAAATAAACATATGTGGATGAAATTAAGTAAAATTAAATTAAATTAAATAAGCTGCACTATGCTATCAATCGAGATGTCAGGAAATAAGTATAAGTAATGTCATATAGTGTTGGTTTCAAAATGCTCATTAATATCGTAGACACGAAGAAACAAACCATAATCACTAAATTACAAAATTGAAAACTTCAACCGATTCTCCAAGATCCCAACACCAGAATCCGACTTGGTGCCAATAAGACAATCTCGGTGACGATAAAAAAACATACAGTCGAATTGAGAAGCTCCCCCTTTTTTTGAATTTGGTTGAAAATACCACTCCAGACCAACCCTAGCCAAATCCGAGCTGCAAAAACCACTAAGTATAAGGTTGTTTGTGGTTTTAAAATTCCAATCATTGGATTCCGCTACCAGTATTATTATTTAGTTTAGTATCAAACTTTCACAGCAAACTGCAGAAACAAGCCCAACGAGGTATTCGACGTATGTCCTGCGCCATGCCCGCCTCGGCGCTGTGACGTCGACGACCGCGTCATCCGATGCGCTGCGCCGCCGAAGCCTGGAGACGCGGCGTGCAAGCCTGACTGCCGATGCATCGATGGATATGCTAGACTAGCGAATGGCACGTGTGTGTTGAGGGAACAGTGCGAGAAACGTGAGTTACCTGATATAGGTCTATTGCATACAAATAAACAATTTTGATTTTTGATTTTCATTTTGCAGTCCGCTGCTGGACTCTGGCTTATCCTAATTTGTATCATTTTACCTTATCTTCAGCGAAATAAAAATAAAATATTTTGTGTAAATATAATTTCCTCAACAACGTAAGCTTTATTGCTTACTCTGTTAGTGGGGACTTCTACTTGTCCCAAGATATATTATTATGATGAAGTTTTGCAACATTTACGATTTTGTGTCTAATACCCTATACCGTGTGGTGATGGCAGTAAGAATACATTTGTCATCACCCCAACTCTTCCCGATTGAAGTGTAGTTGACCATTCTTTGATAGAAGACTGATAATCAGCAGCCTTCTGCCCGGCGTGGCGATTATGGGCATTTACCTTCTAATGCGTCCGTATGGATAGTTAATAAGAGAGGCGTTTTTTCAGCAGTGGACTAATATATGTAGGCTGATGATGTGAAATTATTATTGCCTAATTTCCTCAAAATAAGCTTCATTGGTTACTCTGGTAGTGGGTACTTCTACTTGTTCCGTGATTATACGAGAGTGTTTTGCAACATTTACAATTTTGTAAATACATAAAACCACGTTTGTGTAATGTAATTTCATCTAGAGCTGGAGAATGAGCGATCAGAACGTTGTCATTCTAAACATTAAATTCAACGGATCTTCTGTTCAAGTTAGCTCCAAATCGCAGACTCTTGCATCACCAGCAAATACAATCAGCTTAATTATTTTATTTATTTATTTATATTATTTCAGCCCTTGATTGTGACTATGAAGCCAACGAAATATACGACTCATGTCCTGGCGTTTGTCCCGGGCAGAGCTGCGATGTAGACCCGGCGCTCGTACTGTGCGAACCTAACCCGGTGTACGGAGATCCTCGGTGTAAACCGGCTTGTCGGTGTTTCGACGGATATGTTCGAGATGCTGATAACAAATGCATTCCTAGAGACCAATGTCGTAAGTACTTCGTTAATGGTATCTCAGTACTAGATTCCCAAATGTACCTAAGCCTTATTTAACGAGGAAAGTGAACTATTTATCTGAGATATTATGCATTTTATTCGTGGATGATGGAACTGGCTCTTGTACATTTATTATTAGAAGCGCATAATTGTTTAACACTTTCCAGCACCAAAAGGCGATGATCAGTGTCCAGGCCAAAACGAGTTCTACGACACTTGTATAAGTGGTTGTGGAAATCAGAGCTGCGACTCCATCGGGAAGGTCATTAACTGTCCAATCATGCCGGCAGTGTGTAGAGAGGGGTGCCGATGTAAATCTGGCTTTTACAGGAACTCGGACAATGTGTGTGT
Source organism: Thaumatotibia leucotreta (assembly GCA_025490895.1). Taxonomy (NCBI): domain Eukaryota; kingdom Metazoa; phylum Arthropoda; class Insecta; order Lepidoptera; family Tortricidae; genus Thaumatotibia; species Thaumatotibia leucotreta. The sequence goes on from JALPQI010010341.1 coordinate 39,437, forward strand.
ACCGGAAAGCGAATGCCGTAAGTAATCACAAATGAATAAATACCTTCCTCTATAATTTTGAAGACTGCAAATGAGTCTAACAAAATACTTGAGTTATAAACGTCGTTTAATTTGCTCGTTTAGAACCCAAATGCTTGGAATATCAATAATTATTATTTAGTATGCGAAGGTGTCTACACATATTATAACGTAGCATATTATACAAAAGGGCTTTCCATCTACCAAGACAGTTCAGCGACATTCCATCGTCAGATCAACGAGCTCTAAAACGGTGGGAGCTTTGACGCGATCTTGCTGATATTCCGTTACGCTGATTTTATTTTCTTAAATAAACTTTAATCCCTTGAAGCTCTATTGAGCAAAACTGTAAATGTTCCAGCACCAAAAAGCGACGATCGTTGTCCGGGACAAAACGAGTTTTACGACACATGCATCAGTGGTTGCGGAAACCAGTCCTGCGACTCTATTGGAAAAGTTATCCATTGTCCTATAATGCCTGCTGTCTGTAGAGAAGGCTGCCGATGCAGAACTGGTTATTACAGAAATGCTAACAATGTTTGTGTGCCAGAAAGCGAATGTAGTAAGTATCTGCTTATATTTAGTATCGAAGGTTTTAAACGGGTTTGTATCTAAGTGACTAGGATACAAAATGACTAGGCTCATAAAACGACGGCATCGATTTTTAGTCTACATCTTCCCACATGGTCATAACTGAAGACGAATGCTTTCTATCTTTCTTCTTCTTCCTTTTTTTCATTTCGAGATAGTGTTTTTTTTGTATAACTCTATTCATTTCTTTTAAATCGTTATTTTCACGGATTCTTCTTCTTACTGTGGTCTAGAACACATAATAGTGGTATTAACAAACCGGTAATTTGGATTTAAATAACATAGACCTCTCATACGCTCAACTAATGTAGAGCTTTTTTTATTAACATTTGCAAACTCGTTATTCTAATACTTATTATAGTCATCATTCATCATTAATCTGAACCTCATCTTTCAGCGACCAGCAACCAATGCAAAGGACAGAACGAATACCTTGACATGTGCATCAGTGGTTGCGGAAACCAGACCTGTGATTCAATCGGAAAGATATACAATTGCCCCATACAACCAGCAATATGTAGAATTGGGTGCCGATGCAACTCTGGATTTTACAGAAATGCAAGCAATGTATGCGTACCAGAGAGCCAGTGTCGTGAGTATCACACTTTTTTTGCGATTCTAAGTTATTAATAACAGATAACTCTCCTCAAAAAAAAAATCTCGGTCACCATCTAGCAGGCTCGCCTATCGTACACTATAGTGTACGATAGGCTATACGATAGGCACTATAGTGACGTCATCAAATTTTTAAATAAACGTGTATCTTTCAGCTACACCAACATGCCCAGACGGTGAGGTCTGGTCGCGATGCCCTACCTTAAAATGCGAAGGAGACTACTGCCCAAAAGACAGAAACTCACCGCAAACTTGCCCTGTTGGTATCGTGTGTGACCCGCCAAGATGTACGTGTGGCTTGCTTGATAAAAGGGATCGTAAAACAGGAAAATGTATCAAAGCGTATGCTTGCCGTAAGTATCTCTTGACATGTTTAGTTTACCAAAGAAATCGCTCATTTGAAATTTAGTGCTTGAATATGTACATAATAATTATCATCATCGTTTCAACCACAAGATGTCCACTGCTGAACACAAGTGTTCCCTTTGGGCCTTCATTTATACGGGCTGGAAACGACCTGCATTTAGATTCTTTCGGAAACCTTCATGAAGCCGTTTATTATCTTGAATCATTAAAACTATAGACATTATCTTTGCTAATATTAATTACTTAAGATAAACCACTTGTTGAGTAGTTCAATGCTGCAAATTCTATCAGGAGACTCACTTGGTCGTCCTGTTAGTCCATTATTAGTTATTTTTCATGGATTATTCTTTTTCCTAATTCAATTACAGAAGCGTACCTGAATATTTTAGAATTATAACTAACGTGAGACTCAAACATTAAATATTATTGAACCGGGTTACTCTCGTATTTAAGCGACATGTTTCGACCCATTAAGAGGGTCCTCGTCCGGAGCACCCTTAGCCAAAGCTAGCTCGAAACATGTCGAGCAATCATCGACTTAAATACGTGCGTACCTGAATAGTTGGTACTACAACACCGCAAAACTAGGAAGGTCATAGTTGTTTCTTAATTTTTCAGCACCGTTCAAATGCGATGGTCCCAACGAATCGTACGACTCATGCCCAGCTGGATGCCCAGGAGAGAAGTGCAGTGATTACATCAGCGGCAGCAAATGTCCACCGTTCAGGATCGGCATCGTCGTACCTTGCCGGCCAGCTTGCAAGTGTAACAAAGGATACTACAGAAACTCTAATGGAATTTGCATACCGGCATCTGAATGCGGTATGATTTTTGATTACTAATTTTTGTTTTTTACTATTTTATTTAATATTTTTATTTTCCTTTTTTATTTCATTTGTTTATTTCTCGGAACTTTGTGAACATAAGTCTTTTTATGTGGCATGATGCGTGGTACCTACAATACTCAATTGAAACATTTAGATACTTTTTGATAGAAGCCATTCGATATCGACATTTTTATTCTTGGTCGCAGTAGATTATGTAGATATATTTTATATTGCAACTTTTTCAGTGTATTTAGCCATGGAAATGCCAGCACATTTGCATTATACAATGTGACAGTAGGCAAAACAATATTTAATACAAGTAAACAAGAGTTTATTGTTTCTAGGACCCGTTAACAACACTACGTCAACTCCAGTATCCATAGAAACGACTACAACACCAAAACCCAGTACTGGATCCAGCGATGACGGTGTCGCCAGCCTGAAGACTGGAATCACTAACTTCGATGGGAAATTCCTTTACGTAATATTTATAATAACTGTTTTTTACACTTTGGTATTGGTAACTTTATATCAATTACAATTTAAAGGGTCCACGGAAAGAACATGTGTAGTCAATTCAATTTACAGAAGGAAAAACCACCTTACTTTCAACAGAATAAGGTGTGAATTTGCCATGATTTTTTTAAGCATCGGACATGGTTTTTTCCGTGGACCCTTCATTTCATTGTTTATCTATTATGACTTTCTAGTTAGATCCTTTTTCTCAAAAACCAAAAATGATCATGTTCAAATTAGTGAAAGCTTAAATGAGTTAAAAGTGATAAATTTAATCATATTTTTTATCCAACGTTGTTTTTTTTGCAATGCCAATTAAGTTGACGTAATAACAATTTTCAGAACCGAATTAAAGCTGGAAAGGGAACGAATATAATTGCTTCGCCATATTCTGTCTTCACGCCGCTGGTACAGCTGGCACTATACGCCACTGGAGAAGCCCTGAAACAACTGCTAGCAGTTCTCAATTTGTCTAGTAAAGAACAGGTACATCTAAGTTTTATTATTACTATTATAAGTTCATTATGCCCCGCTGCCGAGCAAAAGCCTTCTCAAGTCACTCTACTTTGGCTTGTCCCAGTTTTTCTCTACTACTTACTTTAAAAGTAGTATTTATTGTAATAAAAGACTTTTAAGGTACACTTTTTTGGAGTTGTGGGTCATTTACTCAGTTGATATTTTGAGCCTGCATCGCCT